>PVIC010025192.1:0-25483 GCA_004025085.1 Thryonomys swinderianus
TTTTTTTTTTTTTTTTTGAGACAGGGTCTCGCGTTGTTGTTCAGGCTGGCCCTGAGCTCACTATGGTGCCCAGGCAAGCCGCCGTGAACTCAGCAACCCTCCTGTCTCTGCCCCCCGAGTGCTGGGATGACAGGCGTGAGCCACCATGTCCGGCATTGTGGTATGCGGTGTTGACTGTTGGTGGGCGTGTCTCCACGCCCAGCATCATATGTGGTTACCGGGGATCGAACTCAGGTCCTTGCGCTTGCGAGGCAGGCGCCGGAACCACTGAGCTAACCCTCCGGCCCAATTATCTGTATTTTTAAGTAAATTGTTTTAGGCTGTTTCCAAGGTAAAAATGTATTTCTTTAGATACATGTTAAAATTTAATCAGTAAGCATTATTAATAAGATTAACTGGATATTGATGAATAGCTGTTCTGTCATCTATTAAAAATTGTAAAGGACGCTGGAAGTGGAAAAGCAACTATTTGTAGTAGAAGCTTTTGTTTTGCCTACATTTTGGCCAGAGTTTACTATCCATCTTTTAAATTAAAGCCAACTCAATGCAATGTTTCCTATTTTTAATAGGAAATAAGGCAGTGCTTTAAAGTCATTAGAAACTGAAGGTGTAAATGAGTTCCAAAATGCGTGAGAGGTACTGTGAATTAGGAAGAAAATACTCAAAAGGAAAAGGGAAAAGGGAGTAGGGGTAAGTAAAAAAGTGGTTAAAAAAGGAAGCAAAGCTTGTGTATAGAGGGGTTAGGGAGTTGCAGGGTGGGCAGGGAATGGGAAAAAAATGAGAATCAAGATGTGTCATGTACTGGCACAAACCCTCCATGTTGAATGTGATTGCAATGTATATATAAAATGTACCCATAAAATCAATTGAAAAGAAAACTTTGGCTACAAGTGATATCAATGAAACTTCCAAAATGGTCCTTCATGCCATTATGTTCCTATCATTGAAATGGTCAAATGGAAAAGACACAGAGAAAAAGGAAACCAATTGGTGAAATAACAAGAGGTCATTAGCAAGGACGTGTGAAAGTTATGGGGGTCAGTGATAACTGACTGTGGGACACCTTGGGTCTCCAGGGTTAACGCTTAAAATCTGCAAGATATTTCCTTCCATTGAACAATCATTATTTTTTAGTCCATTATCTGGTAGTAAAAGACCACGATTATAGAAGTAGAAGAAGAATGTAGAGTTACATTCTTGCCTTCCTGGAAGCTACATTTTAGTTAAAAATGTGGCTCTAATTTGCATGTACCTCCTCCAAAATTCGGTAGTTGAAATTTAATGTCTTTGGTGATATTTTTAAGAGTAGAGTGTTACGGGATGATTGAGTTATGCGAGCTCCTTCTTCATGAATGAGATTAAGGTTATTATAAAAAGGTCTTCACAGTGTTTGGCTCTCTTGTCCCTTCCATCTTAAAAACATAGACAAAAAGCCTTTTTCCCTGCTCTGAAAAATTCAGTTCAGATGCCACTGGGAAACAGAGCGCCCCTCACCAGAAAGCCGAACCTTCTGTTATCTTGTTCTTGAATTTCCAGAATTCTGGAGCTATGGGAGGGTAAGTTTTTGTTCTTTACAAATTACCCATTTGGTGATATTCTGTTACAACAGATGGACTAAAATATGTCATTCTAGTTTATGAAATAATAGTAGATTTCAAGAAAATACCTACTAAAGTTAGGACAAATTTGGTTTGCAGAATAAATTCAGAAGTCTTTTAAAACATGCAAATAACATGTTTGTGGATCATAGCTATCTTCTTACAGAACCAGTTCTGATACATGAAAATGCACTGTTTGAACAAAATAATGGCTGCTTCAACTGAAGGTTATTTCAGACCAAAATCACATATGAAGAGACAAGTTGGGACGTGGTTTCCCTACTGTTTGATGACTGGTTAACTCCCATTCTCTTATTTTAAAAAGCGATTTTTGAACATTTTAAAAGGGAAGTTAAAATACTGACTTTAACACAAGTATTAAGAAGGACTAGGCTCCATTTGCACCTAAATGGATTGATCTTGTCATTCTTTATGGCAGAGTAATACTCCATTTAATGGAGACACCTGGAGGATATACTAATAAGTGAAATCAATAGATCACAGGTAGACCATTACCGGATCTTCTCTTTGACATGAACACCTGTAGATGCAAATGAGCTTTAGAAAGTATGACAGCTTTTATAGAGTGCAAAATTTCTATAGGAAACTTGGTGTGGGAATGTGATAGGGGAAGGAATAAATATGATACAGTAGGAAAATAAAAAAGCATGTATAAAGGGGGTGAGGAGGGGTGGGTGGGTAGGGATATGGGTAAAAATGAGAATTAACTTGTGTCATATACTGGTACAAATTCCCCAATGTTATACATGATTTTGATATGTATATAAATTGTACCAATAAAGAATTCAATTTATTAAAAAAAAAGAAGGACTAGGCTGGGAGTCTTATCGCCCTTACAGTGGAGACATTATAACTCTCCTGAATGATTTTATACCTTGTGTGTCATCTGTGTCTTCATGATATCCTGTAAGAATCCCATAGTGAGGCATAAGATGTGGTCCCTCATAGGTTTGGCTCAGGTTATTTGTGTAAAGGGAATCAAAATGTGACAGCTTGGAAACATTCCAGTTGTTATCAGCACATTTTGGCCAACTCTTTAGAAATGTTGGTTCCACGCCTAACTCTGTTTATAATTTACAGAACAAGGGGAAAAGGGATGATCACTCTTATCACAAACACCAGAAAGACACAGAGAGCAGAGCTGAGTACAATGACGCTGTGCATTAGCGATGTGTCACATTGATTTAATTCTGCTGATCAGTATACTGAGTCCCTCGGGCCCACATTTCCCAATGCCGCCTTCTTTTCAGTCTGACAATCTCTCCTGATGCTTTTTTTTTTTAACCTAAGACTTTTCTTTTCGTTGTCCTATTATATGCCCAGTTTGTTTTCCAAAGTAGAATAGCATGCTATTTTGAAATTTTATCCACTCTAGCTGCTTTTAGGTTTTAATCCATTATTTGTTGCATATCTCTGTTCTTTGTAGAGAACTGTAAGGTCCCTATATTTTCTTAAAAGGCTTTTCTACATTCCTATGAATTATCTCATCCTAGGCATAAACTCTCCGCCCATTTATCTGAAAGGGGACAGTATAACAATTTTACCTTGAAATTCATTTATCTACAATGTTTTGAATTCATTATCTGATATCCTACAAATAAAAAGGGCTGGCTGTAGTTTGCTCACTGAGCATACAAATGAATCCAAAGTCTGTCACCAGCCAAAGCTCCCAGTTCCTCTCACTGTGCGCCTTTCAACACGCCTTGACTTTCTCGAGGGAGGGACCACCTTACTCTAACGCCTGTTCAGCACTGGTTTGCTGACAGACCTCTACGCAAGCTGGGCTGCACTGTGGCTGCCTCACCACTGGAGTGAAGGCAAGACGAGGACTATAATAGCTGCTGCAGCTTCCAGGGTCAGGTAATCTGCTCACAGCGATAAGGATGTCCCTACACCATCCTCGGCTGTGTTGCTTATTAATGCCTCCTAATTCTTACTTATGTGACATCTTCATGTTCTTCATTTCTGCACCTACAAATTTGAGGGTGTGCCCAGAATATTTCCTCTTAGTTTGACAGCTATTTTCTTTACGTGGAAAAGTTTTAACAGTTGAAGTTTTCAGAGTAGAGAAGTTGTCATTCACATATAAACTTCTATCACATTAGCATTAATCTATTCTTAGAAAATTGGTCTCAGAGAGTACTTGGATGCTCTATCTTGTCTTGAGCTTGACCTGATGAGTAGTAGGAGATTTCTCAGAAGTCACAGGGAAAATGAAAATGAGCTAGTGTTTACTGAGCATTTGTTTTGGGGAAGATGTTTTTATATATAATACTTCATTTAACTGATAAAACAACATATGAGGCAGGTATTGTTAGGTAAGAAGTTAGCAGTGTGGTCATAATTAACCTATTCTAACCACAAAATGCCATCTCATTGAAACCTGCTTTCTCTCTAACCAAAAGGTAGCAAAACGAGTCTTTGGCATGCGTCTGAGAAAGAGCTGTATGTATACTCTTCTTAGAGGACAGTCGCCTTAATGACTTCTCTGTGCCTGGGTACGTTACTCTACCTAGAGTGGTCACTCATTCTAAACTGTAGAGGCATGTATCTAGTGCAAGTACTATCTCTCTCTCTCTCTCTCTTTTTTTTTTTTTTGAGACAGGGTCTCGCTTTGTAGTTCAGGCTGGCCCTGAGCTCACTATGTAGCCCAGGCAAGCCTCGAACTCAGCAATCCTCTTATCTCTGCCTCCCAAGTGAGCCACCACGCCTGGCACTGTGGTATGTGGTGTTGATTGTTGGTGGGCGTGAGTCACCACGCCCAGCATTCTATGTGGTTACCGGGATCGAACTCAGGACCTTGCACTTGCAAGACAGGCGCCAGAACCACTGAGCTAAATCTCCGGCCATATCTCTCACTTTTTAACCCCAGTGTTTTTACAACAACCTTTAAGTTCATAAGTTATGAGTGATCTATTTGCATGTTTTTTCTACAAACATTAGAGAATTTTATTTCATTTAATTGGATTAAGTATGACTGAAGCCAAAGAGATCATGCGGGGATATCTACTTCCTGTTAAAAACCCACTGCAAGCAATATTTCTGGAAAGTCTGTAGCTTAAAATATTGTTATAATTTCTACAGTATTCCGTTTAACTGTATTTCTCATTTCTTTTAAATTCTCATAGGCTTGGAGGATCCATTTATGGCCATCATTCATAAAGTAAGTAGTGTCCTTTTGATTTGACAAGGATTCAAAATATCTTCAGAGTTGTTCCACAAGGGATTATCATCAGTATTAAAAGCTATTGTTTGCTATTGGGTGTCTGAGTCCATGCCAGGCACTGTCCTAAACAATAAGAACCTTAGCTCTAATCTTCAAAACACTGCAAGGAGGATGGAAATTGCCTCATTTTAAATATAGAAAGTCAGGCTTAGACTACTTTAAGTAATTTGTGCGAGGTCACACAGCGAGCTTGTGGCAGGATTAGAAATCAAACACTGCGTTGGTTCTGCAAGTCCATGTAGTAAGTTATTCAAGCAGGTCTTTTTAATTGTTCATTTCTTTGCCTTGTGCTTCACTGAGAGTCACAGATATTGGAGTCTCAGGCCTAGAGTCAGGAGTGAAAAATCTAAAGTTCTGCTGAATCCTTCTGAAAGACATACACACATTTTATTGTTCACTTGATTGTTTCTGTATAATAAACTACCCTGAACACTGGTGACATAAAGTAGGGAAACACCATGTTTTTACGTTTATGTTTGCAGGTGAGGGAGAACTGGGCAGAGCATTTGTTTCTTCTCTACTTAGCATTCAATGGGGCTGCTCAAAAGCTAGTTTGTGTGAAGATTTTCCATGCACAACCTTATCTGTGCACTGGATCTAGAGCTGGGACTGTTAAGCAGAACAGATACATATGATTCTCCATATGAGTTTCACATATGGCAGGTTGCTTTCAAAGGTAAGCCTTTTGAGTGAGAGAAAGCCAGCTGGATGGTCCCGTATCTTTTCCAATTATATCTGATATAGTCCCTCTCATGGAAACAACCCTAGTTGTTGCTAGGGGTGGAGTGGTGTTGTGATAATGCCAGAGAGTTGCTATTGGATAGATTTAAATTATTCAGTTATGCAAAATGAATGCTTTCTCGATATTTGCTCTATAGCATTATGCCTATAATTACTTATCTCATATTGTGCAGTTAAAAAATGATTAAGAGGGCCGGAGATTTAGCTCAGTGGTTCCGGCACCTGCCTTGCAAGCGCAAGGTCCTGAGTTCGATCCTGGTAACCACATAGAATGGCTGGCGTGGTGACTCACGCCCACCAGCAATCAATACCATATACCACAGTGCCAGGCGTGGTGGCTCATGTCTGTCATCCCAGCACTCGGGAGGCAGAGACAGGAGGATTGCTGAGTTCACTGCGGCTTGCCTGGGCTACATAGTGAGCTCAGGGCCAGCCTGAACTACATAGCAAGACCCTGTCTCAAAAAAAAAAAATGATTAAGGTAGTAGCTTTCACAATGATTGTTCATGGCACTGTAAAAAGAAATTCACCACTAAAAGGAAAAACTAGCTCTCCTTTCTTCCAGTACTTGTGGATGTTGATATAATGTTAATAAGCACCAATTAGCAAACATCAGTGTCCTAATTACAATGTCCAACTTCTTTATACTTTAAATAAAGAAGTAAATAACAAATAAATAATAATACTGTCTCCCAACACTTCTGTACTGTATCACTCTGTTGCTTAAACATTCCCAACTTTTTGTCCCAATGAAGTTGAGGTCAATCTCTTTCCCCTAATCCAATGTCTTTAGTAAAGTCTTTCTTCTCTATTTAACTCCAGCTAACATAATGTTTTTTTGGCAGCAGTACTAATATGTCTCCTATGTAAGGAAATATTCCTTTTACTTCATATCAAGCTATTCAATTTTTATTCCCGTATTAACAGATCAAGTAAGATATTTAATAATACTGAAGGGAAAAAAAAGAATAAAAGTATTAATATAGAGAAATATATTGAGAGAAACTAGTTCAATAAAAAGGCAAAGAATTTAAATTAATGCAAAATAATGGATAATTTGGGAGAAGTAAGAAGAAAAGAAAACATATAAACAACATATTATAATGGCCTAACCACAAAAAATTATTTAATTCCTTGACATAGTTCTAGAAACGTCTGCAAATGGAAAATTTGTACATACATTGTTTCTTTTCACATCATCAGAATATGTCATATTATTCTCAAACGAAATGGTAATATAAATCTACATGTCTTTGTTGAAATTTAATATAAATATTTTGAGATTATCAGTTTCAATACATGTTCAGTCACATGAGATAATAAAATAAATATGAATATTGCTTAAAGTTTCTGTTATATTGATGCATACTATTTATGGTGGTTGTTTTTATAACTTACCATAATGCTACTTAATTATGATTGTTATTTAAATTTTATGTAAATCACATTCATTATTATGGAGATTGAAGGTAAATTTCATTTGTATTCTATTAATAATGCTTTGGATGATGATGTAGGTTAATTAAGAAAGACATTTGAATTGGGCTTTAAAGAATTTAAAAAGATAAAAGTTTCAGGTTGTTGTACACAGCGATCACCGTGGAGCAGGGGTCAGAGGCCTGCACTGGGAGGGCGAGGCACAGAGTCACCACTCAGACTCCTAGGAGGTTTCAGAGAACACTTCTGGTTTTAATGTCAGTTACACCAATTTATATAGGAGTAGAGAGAAGGTGTGGCTACAAGTGTACATAGACAATATACTTACATCTGACTGGCTGATCCAATATGGTTAGCTCTGATTGGTTGGACCTAGTACGGTTAGCTCTCAGAGACCAAGATGGAGCAAGGAGTCATCCTGCCAGCTATAGGTGAGTCTCTACACGTGGAAGAGAGTATGCTCAATTTCTATCTTCCTTGTGGGCTCTCATAGTATGCTATGAGATATACTTGAAGCACACTTGACCCAGACAGGCTTGAACTTCTCCTTCATCAGGTGAGATCTCTAAAAGCACAAACGCAAGTAATACATAAATATACTTTAGACTTTCAATTTTATTTTCTTGGTGAAATGGTGGATCGATCAGCATATTTTTATACTTCCTGTGACTAGAATATAAAATTTAAGTGTATAATTTAAGATTTAATAAATGGAAATTGCAATGATTTAAAAAATATTTTATAGTACTATAACCTCTTATTGTCCATAAGATACAATGGATTACTTTTGAATTTATTATTAAAATATATACAAATATACCCACATATACACATATGTACGTGTATTAATTTAGTATATTGGTATGCTATATATATCCATATTATATATAATATAATATATGACAATTTACATATTACCTAACCAATCAAAAGGCATACCACCCTTGCTTTTGAAAAGATTCCCACTAAATGTTTTTTCCCCACAGGAAATTTTTAATGAAAACTATAGCATCATATGGGAGAACAGATGGTTAGTAATAAGATTTTATTTTTACATAGCATGACAATTTAAATGCACTTTCTTTTACATGATTTCAGTTATATTTGATGAGATGATTAATGGTGACTCTTTTTCCAGTGGCCTTTTCAACATTAAAACAAAAAAGAGATCAATTTCAATGTCCCTCTAATTTTCAGTAGATTGTTCTTGTTATTTTTACAAATGTCAGCTACAAAGACATAACTTGAATGTCAAAGAAAAACTGTGACTTTGATCTTGAAACATACTTTACTTAATTAATTAATTAACTGGCTCACAATTTTGGAATACTGCTCCTCTCCAGAGAACAGATAAAGGAATTAGGTAAGTAATTGAGAATGTATACAGACAAAAAATATTTAATTATTTACATAGAGAATGAGTTACCAGGTCTTCTGAGAGTGAAGAGCAAGATATAATAATGGAATAGTACAAATCTTTAAATGAAACTGAAGAGGTAATTAGACCAAAAAGAGAAAGAAGAGTGTATGAATTGAAGGGCACATATATTCATTTCAGTCTCTATAGTATATACTTTAGGGTTTTGTATAAGAAGTGTAAATTTGTGAATATGTCACCAATTTTCAAATTATCAGAATAACTGAGTCAGCATCTGAGGGATTAGTGAGATATTTGGCCTTTTTGAAGGTGCTGCTTGGCCCTATGGAAGTGCCTACCTAAAGGGCGGGGGCGCTGTAGCTCAGTAGTGCCGTCACCTGCCTGGTAAACAGAAGGTCCTGAGTTTAATCCCTAGTACTGAAAACAAAATAAAACAAAAAAGCTGAGAACCTGGGAATATTTCTCAAACTTGAACAAGCAACATTTCTTAGCAAAGATAAATCATCAATAAAACAGATCAACTTTTAAAATATAATTTTCCTAGCTTTGAAATATTTTATACAGTTGTCAGCAATAATTAATAAGATTCATTTCTAGCTTTTCTTTTTTTTTTTTTTTTTTTGCTTTTTGGAGACAGGGTCTCGCTTTGTAGTTCAGGCTGGCTTTGAGCTCACTGTGGTGCCCAGGAAAGTGGCTGTGAACTCAGCAATCCTCCTGTCTTTGCCTCCCGAGTTCTGGGATTGCAGGCGTGAGCCATCACGTCCAGCATTGTTAGTATGCGGTGTTGATTGTTGGTGGGCATGTCTCCACGCCCAGCATTATATGTGGTTACCGGGGATCAAACTCAGGTCCTTGCGCTTGCGAGGCAGGCGCCGGAACCACTGAGCTAACCCTCCGGCCCACTTTCTAGCTTTTCTAATACTATTCTTACTAGTAATACCAATCTGACTGGTAGTAGTCATACTAATAAGAATATCTACATTTTTTAAGTACTTGCTCTGTTCTACAAATGTTTATATGTCCTTATGTTTCTATCCCATTGAGCTAACTGTTGTAATCCAAGTTTAACAGAAAATAAACTAAATTTTTGAGGGTTAAATAATTTGCTAACTATATCATATTGTTGAAATATGGAGAATAAACTTTGAAATCACAGCTTGTCTGACTATGCTGTTTTTCTTCTTTTCCAGTAAGTTATTCTATTGTTGTACCTTTTTTTTAATAGTTCATCTTCACTTTTAATTAGTTTTTAAAATTTAATTTATTGGTACATTATATATACACATCACAATTACACTCCACATTGAAAATTTGTACCAGTATATGACATAACTTACTTCTCATTTTCCCCTTCCCCTACCCACCCTACAACCCCTCGCCCCTATATACACTAGCTTTGTTTCCTTTTTTACCATAATTTTTTTCTTTCTTCATATTATTTACCCCTAAACCTTACTGTCCTTTGAATATTACTATTTCACAGCATCAACCATGCATTCTAGAACACAATTACAATTTACTGGAGAAAAGATACGATATTTACACATCTGTGACCTATTTATTTCACTGATGAATATGTCCTTAAGGAACTTCTGTTTGAGTATAAATGACTCAACCTCATCATTCTTTATGGCAGAGTAATACTCCATTTTATTTTTAAAAAAGCCCATCTTTATCCAGAGTCTAGAGTTGATGGGCATTTAAGAATTACAAGATTCATATCACAGGGACATATGTGCACCCATGTTTATCACAGCTCAGTTCATGATAGCTAAATCTTGGAAAGAACCCAAATGTCTTTGTACCTTTTGAAGGACAGATTATTCAGTCAGGCATTTGCCTTATAAACTGCCACTGGAATGAGCATTTATCCTGTGCCTAGGCAGAGCACCTGCATGCAGACACATCTTGATGTGAAGATGGCATGAGGACCATTGATCTATTTTACCTAAAAGCATCTGGACACATTTCCTGTTATGAATCCAGGAAATAGTAACCCATCCTCTACTATTAAACCAAGGTGCTCTGTGATTTAGATTAAACTAATCAGAATCATTTAATCTTTGCTTTGACTTTCCAGGGAGTAATTTAAAATCGCAGACCTCCCAAGGGAACAAAGCCATTGCTCTCAGTGGTACCAAGGTATCCTAGGTTGATGGTGGCATCACATCCAGTGACAGCACGTCTTCAAGCAACACTCAATAGACAGTTCCCAGGTGACAGCTTAATTAAATTACTCGGTTCTTCCTGTTCAGTGCCTCTTATTTCTTACCTGATTTAGAGGCTGTTATTAGTCACATCAAATTGCAGGATTATGTGCTTTGTTTCTTGAAATTTTTGACCTCATTTCCTTAGAGCCTGAAAAACAAAAGTTGTATTTTGATGTTCTGTACAGATCTTGAAGAAAGAGAAAAATTCTCAGGGGCCTACTTTTAAAGAAAGAAAATCCTCCTACTCACTGGCTTTAAAAAGGTAAACAATAATTTTTAATATTTTTATTTTGAAATAGTAAATTAGACACTTTGGGGCAGTTTTGGAAAAGCTGCATTCAGAGTCCCTCCGAGCAAAAGTCCGGGGAACTTGGACTTGGTTTTAGAAGAGGTGGACGGCTCACTTTCCTCACCTCCAGTTAAACAGATGCAAAGTTGTTCGGTTATTTATATTTAATTCTTCTGAATAACTCAAAACAGAAATCTTACAATTTCACGGCATAGAGAAACTACTTCTACACATAAATAGAAAATAAAAGATTAAGGCAATTACAGAGAAAAACTATTCACCACAGAGTAATTTTATAATATGCTATAAAACTGATGACTCTGAGCACTGGAAATAAGAAAGTGAAGACTTTGCAAAAAGTTTTTCTCCAATTGACAGTTTTTGGAATAGGTTTTTCAAATCGGGCTGACTAAAGGAAGAGGGTTTGTGGGAGTTTCTAGGAAGAAAATTGTGAAAAGCAGTTCATAAACCTTTGCATATATACATATATATATATATATATATATATATATATATATATATATATATTTAACCATTTCAAAGGTGTTGTATTATGGAAAGTTGGCAATTTATACAAAAATAGAGAGAAAAGTACAGTGAACCTCCATACATTTACCATTCGGTTTCAGTCATGGTAAACAGCACAACCAGTCTTTTTCACTTATCCAAACTCTCTCCCTTTCTTCTCCATCTATTCTCGTGCAACATTAGCCTATTTTGAACTCTGTCTCATCCCTGCAGGGCTCTTCTGGAGAAAACTTCATTTTAATGCATCTTTTATGTTTCTGCAAAAGTTCAAGTCTGAAAAAATACCTACCATACCTATACTCTATCTAAAATTTATGAAATTAATGAGTAATTCTGTAATATCATCAAATATGTAATGAATGCCTGAATTTTATTTCCTTTATACTATCCTTCTCTCCCCCTTCCCCCTCTTTTAATCTGTTTGAAACAAGAGTTGGATGAGGAGGAGGCATTACAATTGATTGAAATACGAAATTTTGGACTTTCTTTTTTATCTTAAATTCTCTTCCTTATAAATTATTTGCTAGAGAAACCTGAGTTATTTCCTGCACTGGATTTATAGTCTGTTTTTTTTTTTTTACTGTGTTTTTAATGCATGTAGTATTATATAGAGTCCCCCTTTCCTCTATACATGCCATACATTGGACACATAATGATCTAAAAGTCTAATTAAATGCAGGATTATTGTTAAAACATTTTTATTTTGCCATTGCTTTTGTTTACTTGAAAGATATTTAAGGGTACTTGTCTATTCCCATCATAAAAGAGTGTCTCTTCTCATGATGTTGGTTGCTACTGATTTTTATCAGAACCAAGATATATTAATCAGTAAGGCTTGTATAATTTGATACTCCAATAAGTATTATATTCTGTAAGATATTTCTATAATTCAAACATTCGCTGATCGGGCCGGAGGGTTAGCTCAGTGGTTCTGGTGCCTGCCTCGCAAGCGCGAGGTCCTGAGTTCCGATCCCCGGTAACCACATATAATGCTGGGCGTGGAGACACACCCACCAACAATCAACACCGCATACCACAATGCCGGGCGTGGTGGCTCACGCCTGTAATCCCAGCACTCGGGAGGCAGGGACAGGAGGATTGCTGAGTTCGCGGCGGCTTGCCTGGGCTACAGAGTGAGCTCAGGGCCAGCCTGAACTACAAAGCGAGACCCTGTCGCAAAAAAAACAAAACAAAACAAAACAAAACAAAACAAAACAAAACATTTGCTGATGTACTTTATTGCACAAAAGTTCAGTTTTAAAAATGAGACAGAATTAATGCTATATTTTTCTTTATCTTTCAAAATATCTAATTAATTCTTTACTATCCTTTATAAAATGACTGGGACTTTATTTTCATATGAGATATCATTGAAAAATGAGAATAAGTTTGATGTGTTCAAATCGATTGCGGTTACATCCATAATAGTGTTCAAATATTTCAAGTTCGGATGAATGAGGCTTGCACATTGATTCTTCAATATTTTGATTGTCTTTAATAGTTTCCTGGGTTGTTAATGTGAAAAACTTTAAACCTTCTGCTCTATATCTCAAATTTGGCAAAGCCTTCAAGAAATCTTGTTCTGTTAGAAGAGAAAATTGTACCTCCAGAAATGAGCTACTCGCTCATTATTTTTAGGACTTCTCTGTAAACAGAACTGAATAGGGGGAAATGAGATCAGCACAAGGACTGAACGGAAAGTTACCTCCTTGTATCTGACAAAACCAATAAGAATCCTATTTTAATCAAAATGCTAAGAACATTTTTTCACAGAATTGGATAAAGTAATCCTAAAATACATCTGGAACTAAGAGAGGCCTAAAATAACAAAAGGAATCCTGGACAACATGGGCAAGGTGGGGGCATCACAATCCTGCACTCCAAATTATATTACAAAGCCACAATGATTAAAAACAGCAGGCTACTGATGACAACAATAACAACAACAACAACAACAACAACAACAACAACAAGAGTTTTGGATCAATGGAACAAGCCACGCAAAACCAACTCCATGCACATTCAGCTCTGCTATCTTGCACAAACGGCCTGATATTTTCACTGGAGAGCAGATTGCCTCTAACAATTGATGCTGGGGAACCCGACTATCCACACACTGAAAACTGAGCTTAGACCGGTATCTCCGCCCATGCACTCAACTCAACGGGGAGACAGTGTAATGTTTTCTAAAGTGCCCATGCATATTTTCAGGGATGTAGGTGGAGAAAGTTTTAGTGATTTGTTATGCAAAATGAAAACTGTAATTCATAATAATGTTATATATTTCAATATAGCTAAAATAAAAATAGATGTTTTTATGTTAAAAGGTAAGTATTTATTAGCCTGAATATTATTTCACATAGTAATACATTAAAACAAATCATTTCTTCTTATAAACACATGTTATAATTAACTGTCAGTTAAAAGTAAAATTTAGATATTAGTTCCTGGATTTATTGTGTCACATATAATTTTAATTTAGGACTACACAATTTTCTTAACCTCATTAATCTTAGATCTGCATATTCTTTTGGTTCTCAACAATGCCAACACAGTTTCATTCTTTTTATCCAGTATAAAACTAGAGAGACACTAGCTCATTATCTGATTTTGGAAAAAAAGTTTAAAAACTTTGCTTTCTGTTAGTCCTTAACACATATCTAGTTACAGATTGAATATCCAAAGCTACATTTTAAAGTCCTTGGAATATTCTTATCTTTGTTTTTGATTTTTAATGTAATGATACAAAACAGTGAATTGAAACTGAAGAAAGTCACAGGCTGGGGACATAACTCGGGGGGGACAGTGCTTATCTTGAAAGCACAAGATAGTGAGTTTGATCTGCGGTACTGCAGAAAGGAAATAAACACATGAAAAAACAGAGAGATTTATTATATTACTTATCTGGAGATCAGATACTGTTTACTGAGCTAGACTGAAGATGTTGGCCAGGCTGTTCTTCTTTCTAGAGATCGTGTGGTAGAATCCATACCCTTCGCTTTCTGGTTTCTAGAGCTGTCTGCAGTGCTGGCTTCAGACCTCCTTTCCTGACCTTCAAAGCCAGCAGCGTTGCCCTTTACGACACTTCTCCAACTTTAACATCATTCTCTGAATGCAGCAGGGAAGGGTTCTCATTTGTAAGGACTGAGGTGATTAGATTTGGACACAGTAAGGTCACCCAAGGTAATCCTGCCCTTCTAGGGTTTGAATCCCCCTGTTAGGTCTGCAAAATCTCTTTTTCCAAATAAAGAAACACATTCATAAGCTCTCAGGACTAGGGCATGGGCATCTCGTGTGAGAAAGGATGGCAGAGACCTACTCTACCGGTACAACTCTTCTTTCTGGGCCTATGATACCAACTATGCACAGTTTCATTTTCAGACATTTCTACAAAATAAGAATACAAGATTTCAAAGTCAAATCAGTACAACTAGGTATTTCTACTTCATATTCTGCTCTAGGTACTTCATATCTTCTTCCCATTATAAATAAAAATACTGTCTTTGTAAACTTATGGTATATCCATTGATTGGTTTATAATTAATGAAGTATATTATATATGTTAATGTATGTTTATCTTCCCTTCCACTCTTGTTAAGAATGCTCACTGCATTTTTTAGTCCACAATTTCTGACTGAATACTGCATCTAGGTATTATTCTTTTGTAGTATGGAAAGCTCTCATTCTGTGGACATCTACATACTGCTCTAATTTTGTGGCTCTCCACTTATCTGACTCCCCTCTGACTGGAAACTGATTCCAGTCTCCGTTGTATTAACATAGTGCCCTAGTAAGCAGCTTAGTCTTTGGTTTTTGTTCCAGCTTTTTGGTTTGCTCTGTTTTACTTTGCCAATGGTATTCCTGGATTAGAATCTAACTTGGTATTGACAAGATAAAAATTATAAGCACATGTAATTGGACTATATTATGTCAATTTCTTCCCCATAGAATATGTCTGCCTTAATTGACCTACATGAAACAGGGTGAAGTTTTCAACCTATGTCCATGAACCTTAGCTCTAAAAGTGCAGGAAGTAATTTTTTCTGTAGAGGAACAGAGAGAAAACACTTTGGGGTTGGCCAACCATACAGAATTTGCTTCAGCTATTCTGCTTTTCTGTTTAAGTGTGAAATTAGTCATATATTCCACTAAGTGAATGGGTCCTGCTATATTTCAATAAAGCTTTATTTAGAAAAATAGGAGGCAAGCTGGATTTTGGCTTGTGAGTATAAGGTGCTTTTTTTTTTTTTTTTTGCTTTTTGGAGACAGGGTCTTGCTTTGTAGTTCAGGCTGGCCCTGAGCTCACTATGGTGCCCAGGCAAGCCGCCGCGAACTCAGCAATCCTCCCATCTCTGCCTCCCGAGTGCTGGGATTACAGGCATGAGCCACCACGCCCAGCATTATATGTGGTAACCGGGG
Source organism: Thryonomys swinderianus (assembly GCA_004025085.1). Taxonomy (NCBI): domain Eukaryota; kingdom Metazoa; phylum Chordata; class Mammalia; order Rodentia; family Thryonomyidae; genus Thryonomys; species Thryonomys swinderianus. The sequence goes on from PVIC010025192.1 coordinate 15,848, forward strand.
ATCAAACTCAGGTCCTTACGCTTGCGAGGCAGGCGCCGGAACCACTGAGCTAACCCTCCGGCCCGAGTATAAGGTGCTTTTTAAAACAAATACATAATTTTAGAATGTATTTTAAAGTTCAATATCTAGGTATTTCTTTTTCACAAAGTAATTTTTATTGAGAAAATAGAACTTCACACTGAAAACACATAAGTAAATGGCTCTCTTTCTATCCAGTAAAGAGGAGAAATTAAATACATTTAATATATTCTTAGAAAACTGAGATACCTATCATTTGCTTGTGATACATTTTCTGTGGGAACACTTTATAATTAACTCTTTCAAACGTGCTCATGTAAATCCAATAAATCTGTACCAAAGAGTCCTAGTTATAGAAGTCATAACATTGACCAGGGAATTAGTGGCTTGAGATACACCCATATATGGGTATTTTTTATTAGATACATTTAATTTCCTTATGCTCAACAAAAGAAGGACTGTCCTGATTTAGTCCACAGTTCCTTATGGCTGTGTCCAGCAGTAGATCACCTGGACTTCATTCAAATAATTCCAAAGACATAGTGGCCCATTTTGTGCTCCCAAAGTGTGCTGACCTAGAATTGGTTAAAATTAAATTACTTACAGCTTTACCCATAGACACTAATGTCTAAATCTACACATAACATGTACTGTTCTCTTTTCTGGCAGTACTTTCAATATAGTGGTTCAAACTGATTGAAATCCTGAATTAGTTTTTCTGATGTTCACTAGAGCTTTCAATATTAGTCAGTTCTGCCAGTCGAATTAAATATTACATGAGTCCATATGTTGTTTTCCTAAATTGTGTATTCCAGCCAGGCTGGCATCACTGCCTTAAACATTGCGCTCTTACTCATAATACCAAGCTTTGGGGGCATGTTTCACTTCTAAGGAAATATTTCATATCACAGCTCATACTTCTGCTCTTGGTTCCTCATCTTGTATTGGGAATTTGTCAAGTGTCACAGATCGTATGGACTATGTCACATTGAGTAAATAAGGCAAGTTGTTGCTTCTATAAGAATTAAAATTAAGAGTAAGAGATGCCAACAATTTCAGTATGTCATTGTCATTAGTGGAAGACTATTTTAAATTTTATGGTGGGAAAGGGAACGTTTGGTTCAAAGCACAAGTGAGAATTCAGTAGGATATTATTACCTGAATAAAGTTAGAATAAAAGAAAAAATATAGTGTGATGATGACACTTTAAGATTTTTAGTTCTACCTTGAAACATTTTGGGTTCAAATCTCACTTTTACTTCCTAGATTGTCTTATTTGGAAGTCACTTAACTTTTGTAATACTTTTTGGATAATCATATATTTGAGTGTTCTGTGCATGTATATGTAAACAGACTTATGTATTATTCATGAATCGTTTTATTGCCGCTTCATTGAGAAGCTTAAATTCCCTCAATAATAGATTTCACAGAGGAAAAAAATAAAATTAAAAAAAATTATATTTTAACATTTCCATTCTGGCTTTTGCTGATGTATACAAAATATAATAAAAATATATAATGAATGTCTTAAAATTTTTACTATAAAACACATTGTCACCATGTTCTCACAATACCCCCCTTGCTTTGAATATACCTACCCATCATTTTTGCCACAAGTACAAGCATGTTCAATAAATACTGTTTTCTATTTCAAATTACAAATCTATAAGGCCAAAAAGGGTATTACTACCATAGTGTCCGTCTAGGTACTCAGTGCGAGTGACTCTTCTTTCATCTTTCTTCTGTGCTACTTCTTTGCTACATGTAGTATTTGCTCTGAGAATACTAACTTATCTTCTTGGTGATTAATTCTTTGAATAGTTAACATTCTATTTCCAGCCTGCAAGCAGATTTCCGCAGCAGTTTTATTTTTACTCTAGTTGAGGTGCTAATAAGACAAAGCACTGGCAATTGGCTACGAAATATGGTATGCACAAGAAGCAGACCTAAGGAAGGCGTGATGTGTTCCAGAAAATGCCACAGTTGACAAGGAAACAGTTGACTTTATAATTTCAGAGACAGGGTCCAGTTTACTGGATCATGAGTTACACTAACAAAATGAGGAGCAGCAGGCATTTTTATATATACACATTTTTTTTCTATTAGAAAAGTAGGTAGATCTTAGAGAAGTCTCAGAAAATGTCTAAGTAGGAAGTATCAGCAGTCTATCTTCTCAACTAGAAAGCAACTGCATTAAGCGTATCCATCTGGTATACTGGAAATACTGGGGATTTTTAAACTCTACACAGTCCTGGAACCTCAAAAGAAAGTCTTGGATATTAAACTGCAGGTAATTTTAGTCAATTTTAGCTCCGAGCTCAGTAACTACTACACATTCTTCACTTTAAGACCCATGGTACACAGTGAGACATTGCAGGAGAAGCTTATTCAGTATATGGGACCCAGGGCAGGCATTAAATAATATTTCCTGCAAATATACTGGATCTGCATTGTGAAAGCTGCTCCTTGTTTCTCACAACAGATGTGCAGAAACAAGAGCCTTCATTACCGCGAGTCCCACCCCGTCCCCACACGCTGCACACGCTCCTCTCCCATTCTGGATAAAGCCATTTCAGTGAATGTTAATATCAAATATATTTTTATTCACCTTCTTACTTATTTTTCTTTTGCTCATATATTGAAAAGGTATCAAAGGTTCGGTATGCAAAAGTCAATATATATTGCAGCCTTAGATGGACAGAGGAAGAGAAAGTGATAGAATGCGTATTTGAAGCTATCATAGCCAAACAAATCTTACACAGCGGAAAAAGAATGAATGTACATGTTGAAGAAACACAGCTAGGATAAACCCAGAGATATGGATACACATACAGAGATGCATGTAATTAAACTCTGGAAAGACGACCAGACAATCTTGAAGGGAGCAAAAGAGACATCTCATAGTCAGTAGATTCTCAATAATGTTATCAGAAAAATTTCCCATCAGAGACTTTAGAAGCCAAAAGATATTTGAACTAATATATTCAAATTTTAAAGGGAAAAAATCTGTCAATCAAAGATCCTATCTGTAATAACTGTCTTTCAGAGGTAAAAACATAAATTAACATACTTTCAAATACACAAAAACGGAGTGAATTGTTATCGTTAAATTTGCCCATTAGAAATGCTTGTGGAAATACTGTAGTTTGAAATAAGATGACTTTAAGCAAAACTTATACCTAGGCAAAGAAATAAAGATCTTTGTAAAGGAAAATATATGCACAGTGATAAGGGTAATGTTGTTAATATGCTTTGTAACTTCAATTTTCTATGTGATTGAAGGAACAATAAAAATAATATAAAAGCTAGTATAACTTTCACTTGTAACTCCACATCTTATTTCTCATAAAATTTAAGAAGTTAATGAAGGAAAACAGCTATTTCTATTTTCAGACACAGGATATAAATAATTTTGTTAAAGAACTGAAAGATTAAACTGTAAGACTAAAATTTTGAATGTCATTGAAGTTGACATTAATTTACACTAGAATATTATAACATATATGTTGAATTTATTCTTAATGTCAAACTAGAAAACAGTCAAAGAATATACGTGAAAAAATTGAGAAGAAAACAAGAATGCTTCACCTTTAAGAAAACAAAAACCACCAACAAGAGAAGTGTGATTGTTAATGGTGACATAGCAACTTGATGTACGAACAATATCGCAGTGAATTTTGTGCGTCTGAGAATGACTGAGCTCTGGGGGAGTAACCAGAAGGGGAAAACCCAGTCTGGAGCTGGGGGACCCCAGCTGATAGGTTTGCAGTTTGGACAGTGTAAGAGGGAACAGAGCAGGGATTTCCTTTGTTAGGAGGAGCTCTGCTCTGCACCATGGTCTCTGGCTGTAGGTCTGCTCTCTCGGCCCTGCAGCGCGGACTCTTCAGCCCTGTCATGCCCTCTTCAGCCTTCTGACCCAGACTCGGGCTGGTGTCTAGCGCGAGGTTTCCGACTTCCGCTTTGCATTGTGACTGCATCCTCCAGGGCGAAGACAGACACTACGGGCTGCACAGTGCCACTGGTGCTCTTGCTCTTTTGATCCTGTAAGCTCCTGATACATCCTTTGTATAATTAAGTAAACATTTATACTGATTTGGTTTCCCTAATGAACCCTCACAATATAAGGAGGTAGGACTGCAGGAAATGAGGGAGTAATCAGGAATATAGAAAACACAGTTAAATGACAAATGCTTGCCTTCTTATCAGTAATAATATTAAATGCAAAAGCACCACACTCTAATCAACACAGAAATAGCAATAGAATGTGTTTTGCAATGATCCATTTGTTATATATAAGAGATTCAATTTACAGTAAATGGCACATATGGGTCCAAAGTGAAAATGGAAAAAGTGTATCTGTGTTTCAAATAGTAATCAAATGAGACCAGGGATGCCACTCCTAATAGAAAAGGTAAAGTCCAAATCAAAATATGTTATAAGAGACTAAGAAAAGGATTATACATCAATAGATGTTTCAATATGGTGAAAAGATATAATGCTTATAAACATTTTCTCATCTAATAACAAATTAGTAAAGTTTGTGACGGGAAATTTAAAGAATTAAATTGAGAAATAGAGACTATCATGTTATGGTTATGTTTAGATGACTCCCAAAGCCTTATATAGATGAAGTGGGACTTTCTTTTCAGTGTTAATTGAATCTGGACTGTTTGATGCTGCGATTAAGGGTGTGCAATAACTAATCCACTACATGTGAATCATGCGTTCCGTACCACCTTAATCCCTGTGGTCTGAATAAGATAAAAGGAGTAGAAAGATGCTGTTAAACTCGCTTATTACTTTTGGTGCCTTGGGCATGACTTGCTATTTTGCCTCTTTCACCCTTGTTTGTCATCCCAGCCTCAGAGCCAGCGGATTATGGACTGAAACGTCTATAAACTATGATCTGAACAAGGCTGTTCCCTTTTAATTTGGGTGTTGGGTATTTTGTCTCAGCAACCAGAGAGAGTAGCTAACACAATGATAGCTTCAGACAATACTTCACTTTTATTATAAATACAATGACAAGACATAACACTAAAACATTAATAAGGAAACAAAATAATAATGCAATTAAATCTAAGAAATATAAACACAAACTTTAGTAATATGATACACATTTCTCTCTGATGAATTTGGAATATTTCTTGGGATAAACCACATGCTAGGCCATAAATTTCAACTGGTGCTTTTGGTTTTATTCCCAGTAATGGAGATTAAACCCAAAACCTTGTGCTTACCAGGCAGGCACAGCACCACTGACATAAATCCTCACTTCTTCAATTATTATTTTTTTTTTTGAGACAGGGTCTCGCTTTGTAGTTCAGGCTGGCCCTGAGCTCACTATGTAGCCCAGGCAAGCCTTGAACTCAGCAATCCTCCTGCCTCTGCCTCCTGAGTGCTGGGATTACAGACATGAGCCACCATGCCTGGCTTCAATTAGTTTTTGACATATGTCATTCAAAGTATGTTCTGTACACTATGAGAAAATATCACATCAGTGAGAGAAATAAAACTGAGTAAAATCCAAACCTTGTGAAAAATGACACATTTAAGAGACTAATGGATCAAAGAACAATTCACAAAAGTAATTAGAAAATAACTAATGAAAATGAAAGTTAAATCACAGCATACCAAAACTTTTTTATTGATTGATTTTATTGGTAATTATGCTAAATCTTGGAAACCAATCAAATGTCCATTAACTGGAGAAAGGTTAAAGAAGATGTGGGTTTATTTTTAATGAAATGGAATATTACTCAGCATACCAAGTATTATGGGTACAATAAGAGTAGTGAATAGGGTAAAATTAACTCTGAATACTTACAGTTGAAAAATAAAAAATGTCTTCAAATCAACAACCTAACTTAAAAACTTTAAGAACTAGAGAAAGGAAAAATAAAAAAAAAAAACCTAAACCCAGTCTCAGCTGAGAGAATGAAATACTAATTAAATAGAGATTAATGAAATATGAATAAAAAATAAGAAAATATATTATATATTATATAAATATAAATATAATATATAAAATATATTCTATAATATATTTTATATAAATATAATATATATTATATATAATATATTTTTATATATTATATATTATATAAATTTGATTCCTAGAAAATATTAGGAAAGTTCACAAATATTTTGGTAAGTTACATAGAAAAAAAGAGAAAAAAATTTAAGTCAGAAATGAAAGTGAAACATTTCTATAAATTCTGCAGAAATAAAAAAGACATTAAGACATTACTACAGAAAATTTTATGGTAGGATTACATAACTTAGATGCAATGAACAAATTTCTAGAAACATAAATCCTACCAAGACTGAGTCATATATGAAGAGAAAATCTAAATGCACCTCAGGTGATTGAATCAGAGAACAAATGCATCTCAACAAAATAAAACCTTTGAGCTCATGGTTTCACTACCTAGTTCTACAAAAGAGATTAGTGCTAAATATTTTCAATCTTTTCCAAAGGATTGTGCAGGGGGATGGCACCTGGCCTGTGGTGAGAACCCTGTCCTAAACTAAAACCACACCAACATACTAGAAGACAGGAAAACTATAAACCAATATCCTCCATGAAAGTTGATACGTTAGTCCTCAGTGAAATACTAGTAAACCAAATTGTGGAGCCTTTGGAAAATAATACATATGAATATATTATATAACTGGAATTATACATTCTAAAAATAAACCTGGGATAGTTTTACTTATAAAAAAATCAAAGTATTTAGCATTAAATAATTAAAGGAAATAGACAATCACTTCAGTTGATCCAGAAAATGCATCTGACAAACTTCAACATCCTTCCATGAAAAACACCCATGAATGAGTTGACTTATAAGGTATTTAACTCAATACAACAAAAGTTATGTGTAAAATGGTCATACATCATGTGCAATGGTGAAAGATGCAAATGATTAATTTCAGTTGAGTAACACACCAAAGTCTCTAGTCTTGCTACATCTACTCAGGATAGTACTGAAAATCCTAGCCAGAACAATTGACAAGAAAAGAAAAGTTATTTTAGTTGAAAATAAAACAATGAAATTATCAAATTCTGAAAGTTTTATTAAATCTTGTTAAACTCCTAAATAAATTCAGGAAAATAACTAGAGACAAAGTCAACACACAAACTTCCAACTGTATTACTATACACCAACAATGCACAATATGATAAAAAGAAAGCAATTGAACTTACAACAGCCCTAAAACCAACAACAAAAATATTGAGAAGTTAAGTTAATTAGGGATGTCATAGACTGTACAAAACATTTAGGAAAAATAATTGAAGAAGACATAAAAAACAGAAGTATAACTCACATTCATGGATTAGAATATTCAATATTGTTAAAATGTCAACACTTCCCAGAATGATTTATAGACTCAGTGCAATTTCTATATAAGATATTGAAGGTGATTTTGTAGAAATAGTAAAAACGATTTTAAACTAATGTAAAATTAGAGCCTGAATACCCATAATGTTTAAGAACAAAGATGGAGGGGTTATAGATCCCAGAATCAAAAATTATTCCAAAGATAAAGTTAAAAAATACAGAGATAATTCTATATGGCATAAAGACATAGGTGGGTAGGTTGGTAGATAGATAGATTAGATAGATGATAGATAGATAGATAGATAGATAGATAGATGGATGATAGAATAAAATCCATAGTTCAAAAATAAATCCTCACAGGCATGGTATAGTGATTTTTGAATTGGTTGTTGAGATCATCCAATTGAGAAGAACTATAGGAAAAAAAATGATATACATATACAGATTGAACTTAGGACCTTTCATAACCCATACACAAAATTAAATATATATATATGAAACTTTTATGAGAAAACAGGTAAAAGCTTGGATTTGGCAATTTTTTGGATATAACAGTAAAAGCACAAGAATAAAAATATAAAAATAAAAATTTGAAACATAAAAATTTGTTATTCAAAGCACACAACTAACAATGTAAAGGCAATTTGTGTATTATAAAAATTAGACATCATATAATTGAAAATAATGTTTAAAATATAGAATCATAATTCATTGGTATATAATAATAGCAATAGTAGTAATCATATTCAAAAATGAGCAAAAGATTGGAAGAGACATTCTCCAAAGAAGATATACTAATTGTGATAGACTTAATCATTTCAGTTTGATTGGCTTGGGATCTTCCTGGGATTATGCATTCAGGTGTGTCTGGGTGGGTCCTAGAGGTGTCTCCTTGGTCTTCTGTCCTGTTCACTTTGGCACTGTTCTCCAGCTACCAGATAGTAAGCGTATTTGCTCTGCCACTTTTTTTTTTTTTTTTTTTTTTACCATGATGCTTCTCCCTTAGAGTTAGGCTACCATACACTGAATCCCTTGAAATTAAATCTTTACTTATTTAACTTGTAGGGTTTGAGCATTGCATCTCAGAAGCTGGAAAGCTAACTGATACCCTAATGGCCAATAGGTAGAAGAAGAGATCATCTTTCTTGCATTCACACATGGTGGAACGGAAAAGGCAGGACATTGAGACATCCTTTATAAAAATCTAGATCCTTGAGGGCTTCATAATTATGAGCTAATCATTTCCCCAAAGTTCTACCAATGCTGTTTAATGGGACTAGAGCTTCAGTTGTGTAATGTGTGCATATGTAGAATTATGTGGGTGAATGGTGGTTATAACTGCACGGTAGCTCAAATTTATACATTACTGAACTGTATATTCAAAACTGATAAATACTGTGTGCTGGTTTTACTACAATAAAAAATGAGAGAAAAATACATATTTCTTTCTAAACAAAACATTGCTTTATCTTAAATATCAATACATACATTATATTAAAAATCATTCAGACATTAGTATAATTATTTAAAAATTCTTGCAATAGCTAAATATTATTAAAACGTTGAGTGTCACAAAATAAGGATTCCAGATTTTTCATTGCTAATAACCTGTCAATACTGTAAATTCTAGTGAGACATTTAATTGAGTGAAATTAAAAATACTTCACATAATATTTAATATAGTCCTTAAAATTATTTGAGAATTAAACATTCATAAAATGTGATTATAACTATGTATCTTTACATTAGAATATTAATATGTATTATCCTTACATTTTTAGTTAAGGTGAACTTATGAATATTTGGTGAATTTATATGTGACTTTCCCCCCACTGTATTCTCCTATCCGAACCTTAATCACCCAGCTGTTTGCAAAGCTAATGCTGTAGCAGGGCGGGTTGTTTGCAGTTGCTGTACCCACCTAACAGTTTCAACTTCAGAATTAAGCCCTGGGACACAGCTTTTGCTGAGTCACGGTTCGTCAGTCTTGGTATCTGTCACATCTCCTGGTATCACTAGAGATTAAAAATGCCGAGTCTTTGTATCTTTTTTAACTTAAAAATGCCTTGTAAAATAAAAAAAAGACCTGTAGGTTTGTGAAAAATTATTGCAAAATATATTTAAAAAGCTGGAATTTAAAACTTGTAAGAGTTTTAGGTTAGGCTTGAGGGTGTACTGGTGATTTCCCCATATAATTTAAGAGCTAGGCACTTTCCAGTCAGCAGAACAAAATGGGGGTCTCCAGAGAATTCTGAGTTACATTTCAGTCTTTTTC
>PVIC010025193.1:0-25489 GCA_004025085.1 Thryonomys swinderianus
GTGTAGAAGAGGGAGTGAGGAATGAAGCTAACTTATGCTGCTAGTGGAAATGCTAAATTTTCAGACCACTTCTGACAGAACATGGTTAAAGCTGAAGCAGGGCTCAGTCTAAACCCAGTGTTTCCAATTGTGGTTTGGACACCCCACACACTGGACTGTGGCCTGAGGGTTCAGATGTGGCCCAAAACAGGACTTAACCATTAAGGATCTGAAGCCTTCCAAAAAACACATGCCATTTTTTTGGTTTTTATTTTGGAACTGAGAATTAAGCCCAGGACCTTCTTAAGCTATATCTCCATGCTATGCTTTTCTCCCCCCGTTACAGACAAGTCTCACTAAATTGTAAAGTAGCTCACCCTGTGCTCAAATTTGTGGTCTTCTCGCCTCAGCCTCCCAGGACACTATTACTATCCTGAGTGACAAGGGATTTTCCTTACCCTTTGAATCTACTTTTGGCCAGAACTAGTATCACACTATTATTAATAAGCAAATTAAACATCATTTTAATTACAAAAACCAGAAAACTTTAGCCTCAAAACTGTACTCAAGCAGGGCATGGGGATATGCCTATAATGCCAACCTTTGGGAAGCTGAGGCAGGAGAATTCCAAGTTCAAAGATATCCTGGGCTACACCCACCCCATCCCCACCAAAAAGCAAATTTAATCAGAGAAAATGTGTATTCACCCAAGGAAGAATGGATATTTCATCATGAACTTCAGTGTTACTTTTTCTAAATTATATTGTCTTCAGACAATCTTCCTTAAGTGTCCAGAACGTACTTGATATGTAGATTTTAGTTATCACACAAAGGGACTGTCCACCCGCAATTACACCCCTGTTTTCTGGTGCTTTCTGATCACTCATCCCACAGCTAGGAGAGCCAGGTAAATGCCCGGCTCTGTCCTGGGTGACAAGAGAATGTGTGCAATGAACAGTCACCACACTGCTTTTCTAACAGTGCTTTTTATTTCAATTCTTTTGGTATATGTGAATATCACAAAGAATATACACACAAAATTCTCAACATCTTCCTTTATCATTGGCCCATCCCTGACATCCTTATGTTGTAAGTCTGAATTATCAGATATATCTAAAGTGCATTCTTGCAGCTAATCAATAGCAGCATTTGAGAAATACTCAGACCAGAGCTGGAAAAGACAATAAAAAGTGAGGTGTGTTCCAGATATAATATATTCTTCCTTAATTACCAAGACAAACACTTGCTTAAAATACCATAGTTGTAAGTGTACAAAAATATACAAAAGAGCATTATAAAAATAGTTCATATATATACATAAGGAGGAATTCCTCTGCTATTAATATTAAATACACCGAGGTCTATAAAACACAGAGCCATCTGGATCTGAGCTTTGGAACTGTGGAGGAAGCTTGTTCTAGGCCAGGGTAGTATGTAGCTGAGAACTGTGATGTTGCATAATATGACCCAGAAGACAATGTTTGGTGAAACTGGAAAATCAGCACCAACAACGTTCTTTTGCTACTGGGATTCTGAGTTCATGGTTTCTTGCGCCTGAAAAAGAAAAACCAGCATTTGACATTGAGTTTTACCATTAGTAACAATTCACCAAAACCAGTCTTTAGGAGAGATTTCTTGGGAAGCTCACAGCTCAAAGATAACAAGTTCCAGGATAGTCTGAACTACACAGCACCTGTCTCAGACACTAAAAAGACAAGGAGAATGTAAGTTGTTCCAGAAAACAAGAATTCCCATCCTTATCGCAACAATTTCCCAAATTGCCTAAGGGATCCGCGTGTTTTAAAAACACGTGATGATGCAAGCCTGTAATCCCAGTACTAGGGAGGCTAAGATAGAGTTCAAGGCCAGCCTAAACTACATAGCAGCACTTTGTCTCAAGAAACAAAAAGAAAGTTGTAGAGATATTTGTAAAGAAGGGTTTTACTAAAGTACAGAAGAAGAAGAAACTCCTGAATATGGATTTAATAGGAGAAAAGATATGATTCCTTCTCTACTGTGAATTCTGACATTTGGTTTGATTCATATATTCAGCAGATACTGTCTCCTCTACTCAGGCCAGAAGGAAACAGTGAACCTCATAAAGCCAGCGTCCCCAGCCCCAGCCTTTGGCACTGGTGCTCTGTTCAGCTTCAGAAGCTTTAGGAGCACTGGTGGGACAGGACAGAGCCACCAGCCTCCTGTCCCAGTCCCCCATCCTCGTCTCTTGCAGCTCTAATGGCCCCCGCCAGCCCTCTGAGTCTCCCAGCACTGTGGCTACCCAGTGCACTCTGCAAGGGGGGGCCCATGCAATCTGGGAGCTGCCACATCTGTCCCGAGAACAAGACCTGGCTGCCTGGGACAGCAGCAGGGCGCTAGCCCTGGAGGAGGGAGACTCACTTGGGCTGTGCGTGGTGCTGGTATCCTGGTCCCAGCTGAGACCCCGCTCTCATCTCCACAGCCATGGAGCACTATGAAAGAAGGAGAGGAAAAGTCAGTTCCTCCCAACTGAGCACTTCCAGAGCATGGGCTCTCAGAGTTCTGTAGGGCAGGGAAGGCCCTGAGGTTAAAGTTCCAGCCAGGAACCTGCTCTGGCTTGGTCCACACCCTTGGGACCAGAAAGACCCTGGGAGGTCATCCCAGAAACTTTCTTGCTTTACCTCAGGGCGAGGTCTCCAGAAGCTGGCAGCCAGGGCCAGAGATGCCTCTAGCAGCAGCCCCATTCTTCCCCCTGGGAACCCAGCACCCTTGTTTTCATGACCCCCACCAGCCTGCCATTCCTTCCGCTAGCCCTGTGACCTCTGGCTCCATTCCCGAGCTTGGTCCTGCATACAGAGAACAGGGGCTGTCCTCCCAACAACCCTAGGGCCAGGCCCCAGGCTGCACGAGTGCTGTGAGATGGCCCGGCATCTTCAGTAATCAGGAAGAGCCACAGTTGTGGGGCTGAGAGTCTAGCACACCTACTTCTGAGCAAGCAGATAGTGAGTGTTCACCCTACCCGTGTCTCTACGTCGGTTGATTCACACTCCATGCCATCAGGTTGGGCAAGTGCTGCCAATGATGAATGTCGCTTTCGATTACTGAAAAAAGGGCAACACCAAAGTACTAGGTGAGGGCAAAACCAGCTCTACCCTTGGTGAGTTCATGACACAGCTCAAGGGTGTTGTGTTCCCCAGATAGCAGCTAAGAAACAGCCACACCGAGAGATCACTCACCTGCCTGGTGACTGTTGTTTTAAGGTCTCAATGCCAGTAAACTGAACAGCTTGTCCACCACCCCGTGTTTTATAAACATCACCCTAAAGCCAAGGGAAAAGGCCACAGTCACACTGGATATATCTGAACAGTAAACACATGTACATCATATTTCATGTTAACATCAAGATTCTGTTTTATCCAAACTCCCACCCACAAAACCAGATGGTGCTCGGGCTGCCGAGGAAACGAATCAAGGCACTTTTCAAAGCTGAGTTCACCTCCCTTGCTAACAGAAGCCCAGGGCAATGTAAACAGTAACATACCTGATTTTGAAGTTTTTGTTCTACCTGTAGTTTAAAAACTAAACTGTAAGCCAGGTGCTGTGACACATCCCTGTCATCCCAGCAATCAGGAGGCTGAGGCAGGAGGATTGAGAGGCTGAGGCCAGTCAGGATTGCAGGGCTAGGCCCTGCTTCCAGCCAAAAGGGAACAACAGAACAACAGTGAACTAAGGGCCAAGAAAGCTGCCAGAACTCTGTACCTTCCCAGGCACTGGCGCCTTCCCTCAGCTGTCCTCCCCCCTCAAACAGCAGTCTTACTATTAACTATTGCTAAGCACTGTTCTCTGAATTTGAAATGAAACTGAATTTGAAATGAAGTTTCTCATGAGTGCCTTACTCTCCTATTCATTGATTCCATGATCAAAGGGAAAAAAATTCTCTAATAGATGAGTGTCTTTTTTCCAGAAAAGGGCTTTAGGTAGCAAAATCCTGAATGATTTTCAGGGATCAGATTTTAACACAGGCTTTTTTTTTTTTTTGTAAAAGCATTTTAATAAGAGTCGTTCTCAAATTAAAATACCTTCATTTAGAAAAAGGATTTCCAAATTTTGAATCAAAGGATGTAATTTTAATACTGGGCTCCTAACTTCCTAGGAAATCACTTCATGTCTGTGAACTGGTAAACATACAAGTAAAAATATCAATTTTATTTATTATTTATATAAGAAAGACCTGACTACTCATGAAGAAGTATGAGGCCTACAAATGATAACAAAAAGAGCTTGGAAAACAAACAAACAAAAACCAATGCATTATGTTGTGCACAGTGGTTATTTTAATACTCATCTTATTTAGTTTTTGTTTCTGAGGCAGGGTCCTGGCATTAGCCCAGGCTGGGCTTGAACTCACAGCAATCCTCCTGCCTGAGGCTTTGCATCTTGAACTAAGAGCGAAGACACAAGGGTCTCACTAAGTTGTTCAGTTGTCCAGACTGGGCATGAATTTTCAATTGTCCTGCATCAGCTCACAGAAGTGCATACCATGCCTGGCCTAATGTTTACTTTTTAAGTAGAACTAAGCTAGATATGCTATAATTCTATAATTCTGAATTGTGGATTGGAATTAGATGAAATCTGTGAATCTAGACCTATGTAAGCAGATTTAGTCCCAACACAGTTAACACCAAAACCCAGTTATCCTTCATTCCACACTGATGTGTCTTTGAAATGGTACCCAGGGCACAGCTTCTGGTTCATTTTTCAAAGTGTGTTTGCTCCTGTGTCCATCAGTTTTTACCTTAATTAGCTTAGTCTCAATCTCCCCATCGGAGGCTAGTTCCTGGTGGGTCAGCATGTACTTCTCACACTTAGCTAGCGCCTTTTCACTGGGAACAGACACTGTGATGGCGCGGGGCACCTGTGGCTGCATGACTGTTTCGTTGTGCACGTTAGAGGCGGGCTTATGATCTACCCATCTCTCCCCTGCAGAGCGGGATCGTCTGCGTCGGACACCGATTGGCAGGGCATTCTGATCAGGTTGGAAGAGGCATTGAGAGACAAGCACAGCCCAGAATTAATTGAAAGGTATTATTAGAAGTGCAGCAGACTTGGCTACGTTAGTATCAAACAAACCTTTTCCAAAGCTAAACATTACTTACAAGATGAAAACATTCTTTTTCTATTGAAACATAGAACCAACACATCTTTTCACACCAGCTTCTATATTATATATTCACCTAGGAGTTTCCCTTTCACCAAAGAGTGAAAGGAGAAGATCTGGTAATTCTCCTAGTTCTTCAGTTTAGGTAAGGGTGCAGCACAAATCATTTATTTTGTATTTTTGATCAAAAATCAGTATTTATGCCTGCTTTTGTGAGAGGCAGTTTACCATCTGTTGGATCAACAAGTCCTTTGAAAACATCAGTAAGACCAATAAAAGTCCTAAACATGTCTTGGGCATTCAAACAAAACATTCTTTATACAAATAGACAAAAATAATAACAAAAGCTTATGAAGCTGTATAGTGTAGAAATACTGAAGGAATGAAGCCCTATGCATAACATAAAGCAACGTGAAGTACTTCCAAGCACTTGGTTCATATGTTTGTCTCAGAACTTCATAAAAATTCCAAATACAACAATGGCTCTAAAGTATACCAACTGTTTGCCTCTACAACTTCATAAAGGCTCTAGGAATCAAAGACTACAGTATCAAATTAGTCTCTGTCACACAATAAAAAACTAGCTGCCTCCAGTCAAATGCCAAGTGGATCTGGGAAAGTGAAATTTGGCACATTCAGCCTATGAAAAGATAATCATATACATGACATATTGAACAGCTCGAAGCAATTGTGTGAACATCTCCCATTTATAAAATTGAAAGCAAATGGAAAACGTCGACCACTGGCCAAAGCCTTCAAAGCTGGCCAAGTGTGAAGATCTCCATTTCACAATGCGTATCTGGAGAACTCGGTCTTTTTTCCTATTACAAAAAACAGATGCAGCACAGCTCAATTGATATACAACAACCAATATAATCTGCCACTAACGATATCCACCTCAGTGCAGGCAGGAAACTGCATTCCACACATGGTCTGATCAATAGTGAAAACAAGTCTAACCTTAGGATGGACCATTTAGCACAGGTGAATATTCCTGAACCATTCCACAGTAATACGTTCTGAAACATGCCTTGGGATGCTCATGGTAACTGCAATCTTCTAGCCTTCATAACATAAATACTAAAATGTTTTCCTCACCACAGAGTACAGTTCAGTCCACCTGATTGTTTTCCATGAACAAACCTGGACATATAGATACTAACCTTACGTAACTTCTGCTGCACTTCTAAGAGGATTTTGATTTCAAGTGAGAAGGTTAAGCGCCTCTAGTAAATCCGCTTAAATATCTCAGAGCCTAACTAGGCATTTCATTACTCCTGGCAATGAACAACCAGGCCTCAAATGGTTCCCAGTCTACATATGGTCACAAAGAACGGGGATTGACTAGAGTTGATCAGAAGGACTATTCATCATATTTGCTCCCTAAAAAAAGCTTAAGGCATAAAATTATAAAGCAAGAATTTAAGAGATTTCAGAAGCATCTGTTGATAGGTGCCTTGGGATTCCTCACTATGTTAGTAATGAGTAATCCAGGCCCCTAGGTTAAGAAAATTTAAAGCCATTATTTTTTTAAGATCAATTTGCTTAGAAGAAAAGTTTTAAAAGCGCTATGTTAAGATTTTACCAAATGTAAGAATCATAATATTAACTTGGTCCCATTATTTACAAAGGAATATTTATTTTATAAGAAAAAATATGAACGTGAGTTTATTTAAACACCCTTGCATCAAAGCCCTTGCAATCTGAAAGAAAAATGTGGAGATTAAAAGCAATGTTTTAGATACAGAAGCCATCAATAATAGTTTTAAATCTACTCCCCTAACTTTCAGCCAATGTCATGAAAATGAAAAAAAAGGGAACTAGCTCATATTAATAGAAGTTAATGAGACATAGTTGGTTCACACAATAGTTACCTTGATATTATCATGGGCTGAAAAAGAAGTCAAGCCAATATTGGGACAATCTGGCAGTCAGAAGCTATTCAATTAATTCTATATAGCTGTGTTGTAGGTTCTATAGACCAGTGGCCTTATTTTAGAAGTGCAATCTCACAAAAGACTGTGACTTTCTTTGAAAGGATTCAGGAGAAAATGTTTACATAAAGTAATAATTGGTAAATCTAGGGAAAGGGGTGAAGAATTATCACCTCATTTGTTTCTTTTTTTTTTTTTTTTTTGAGACAGGGTCTCACTTTGTAGGTTCAGGCTACCTCTTAGCTCACTATGTAGTCTAGGCAAGCTTTGAACTCAGTAATCCTCCTGTCTCTGCCTCCCGAGTGCTGGGATTACAGGTGTGAGCCACCACGCCATGCACTGTGGTATGTGGTATTGATTGTTAGTGGGCTTGAGTCTCCACACCCAGCATTGTATGTGGTTACCGGGGATCAAACTCAGGACCTTGCGCTTGCGCAGCAGGCACCAGAACCACTGAGCTAATCCACCAGCCCCACCTCATTTGTTTCTTTAGTTTCAAAATTTTTTAGAATAGCTTGAGAAGTAACTTTAAAAATTAAACTTCTAGTGCCGGGCGTGGTGGCTCACGCCTGTAATCCCAGCACTTGGGAGGCAGAAGACAGGAGGACTGCTGAGTTCGAGGCTTGCCTGGGCTACATAGTGAGCTCAGGGCCAGGCTGAAATGTAAAGCAAGACCCTGTCTAAAAAAAAAAAAAAAAAATCAAAAAAAAAATTAAACTTCTGGCAAAACTAGAAAAAAATTTTAAATTAAATTTGGAAAATGACACTAGAAAGAAAAAAAGATGGAATGTGTGCTCTAAGACACTTCTATTTGAGCTGAGAAACTCAGTGATAGAGTTTGGGCTTAGTATGCATCAGGGCTGGGGTTCAATACCCAGCAACAAAAAATTTAAAAAAAAAAAAAAAAAACGAAAAATGAAGGCATTTGTGTTTGCTGATTCTGTGCACATGCCAGTCAGTCTGACCTGTTCACCGAGCTTACCTCTAGGGCCAGATGTGTTCAGGCTGTTTCAAATGAGCTTGGCCTCAATTTCAAGATGATTCAGTCTTTCATATTAACTGATAGAAAAATCCAACTTTGTTCACACTGGAGCCCACCCCTTTTTCCGTTGAACTTTGGGAACCAAGTTATAAAAAACCAAAGGAGATCAAATCTATTACTACGATGCTTGGCACTAACCCTGCAGGAATGATCCTCTTGTACGTCTATCTCGTTCCTGAACGTAAGAGCCACCTCCCTGCCTTCCGTCCAGTACATCCCTCGCCTTCTGTCTGACACGAAACAAGCTTTACTTTGTCCTGGCTCCTGCTGCCTATGCCTTGCAATAGATGTGACATTGCCAGGTGTGGTGTACGAAGGAATTTTCTGCTCCCATTCCGATATACAGGAAGCCACAGAAATGCTGCTCCAAGAGTTAGAGCGCCTACGGAGCTGTGGCTGACTCATGAGTTGCTGGCCGTTGGAAATCTGAGCAATACAGTTACTAGAAAGCTAGAAAAAGTGGAGAGAAATTAATGAGTGAGATGGAAAAACAGAAAGAAACAGTTTGTTACTCTTCTATTATTTAAGCGCAAGAAGACTTAACAATGTAAATAAGTATTTGGATTGTTAGCTAATTTTTGGTACTAAATTTGTTTAAATTATATCTTTAAAATGTTTAGTAGTACTTTAAGAGGTGTAATAAAATATCATATCAAACTTTGACTCTTATAGAAAGTCCTGTAAACTGAGCAAGTTCTCTAAGGCAAAGCTGCTATACAGCAGGGAACTTACAGCTGGTGATGCAGAAGCCGATCTGCGAGTGGCTTTTTCAGGGCCCCGCTCTCGATCCCGCTCCCGTGAGGGCCTCTCTGGCTTTTCACTCTTGGGCTCTGTAACAATAGCTTTTAGCTGTTTCAATTTTTCATCCTTGACCCAAAGTTGGTTTTGCATTTCCAGCTGTGTGGCTGCTACGCGACGGTCCTACAAATTATCAAAGGGACTTTATCATCTCTTCAGTTGTATCAAACAGACTCCATCTACCCCATCACTTTGTCACCTTCAACTGCCGTTTCTCTTGTTCTCTCCAGAAGAACCAGTGCTGTGCCACAAGTACAGTGACTGGAAGCATAACTAAACTACAACTTGAAGAAAACCACCCTGCTCTGGGAGGAGTGCTGAAAGGGTGACACTCACGCATTCTTTCTGCCACTTTGTTGTCATTTCAGCCACCACGCCTTGAAACCTGGTTTCCAGCCTGCAGTGCTCAGAAATTTGTCGCTGAAGTTGCTGATTCTGGGTTTCAAGTTCCTGTTGCAGGGTAAGTCTGTCTTTCTCATATATAGAAGTTGTTTTCTCTAAAATCTCAACCTGGGGATGAAGACCAGTATGTTCAAAAGTCAGCACACGAACATCTCATATAGCTATAAAATAGTCTGTTTATAAAATAGTCTTTCAGAATTGCTCATGGAAGCACAACTGTGGTAAGAGAGATCATAGAAAAAACACTTTATCTCTAAAATTTTTACTCCATCTTAGAAATGAGATCTTATTAAATAAGTTCCTCACTGAAAAACAAAGTTTTAATTAACTTCAAGCAAAAATCCTTTTCACTTAGAACTAAAGCCTAACATTTTATTTCTTAGGCAAGTTTCAGGACAGTGAAAACAGTGCAAGAATGTGTTCCCCTAGCCTCTAAGTGACTCTTAGATGAGGCCAAGCAGTGTGCAGCGCCACACTGCACTCTGGAATGCACACAAGGGGGATCTCGAGTTTACACTCTTACTATGTGATTTGTTAACCAAACCTACCTCCAATTGTGTAACTGCTCTGTGCAGGGCACCAAATGAGCACTCTTCCAATATCTCATGTAAGCATTAACTTCATGAGATTGGTTTCTTTTTTAAAAGAATATGAAGGAATACTTCTAATAATAAATCAGTATTGGGGAAGGGGATGAAGACAATAAATGCCAAGTGACCACTAATGAGCAGCAGGAACAGGCACATGGAGGAGCCCAGTCTGACACCAACACTACCTGGCTGGCATACCATCACAAGACCCCAGAGCAAACCTTGTGTTCCAGTGTCTTGTTTTTCTTTTCCAGTCGTTCTATTTCCATTTTCTGTCCTGAAATTATCTTTTCTTTTTCATTTAGTTTTCCTTGACTGTAGTTTTCTTTATTTCTAACAGCATTGTCAAATTCTTGTAACAAAGCACTGAAAGTATTAGCTGAAATAAAAGCATGCAGACCAAGATTTATTCCAATTGCAGAAGAACTAAATAGAACCAATTTTTTTTCTTTTTTCTTTTTTTAGACACAGTCTTGCTTTGTAGTTCAGGCTGGCCCTGAGCTCACTGTGTAGCCCAGGCAAACCGCAAACTCAGCAATCCTCCTGCCTCTGCCTCCAATGTTGGGATGACAGGCATGAACCACCACGCCCAGCATTGTGGTGTGTGGTACTGATCGCTGGTGGGCATGAATCACCACACCCAGTATTGCAGTATGTGGTTACCAGGGATTGAACTCAGGATCTTGCACTTGCTAGGCAGACGTTGGAACCTCTGAGCTAAATCTCTGGCCTAGAACCAATTTTTATTAGAAAACGTGTAGTTTCAGCAAACACCAACCTGAGAAGCAGGGTATAAGGGGAAAACAAGTTACAAAAGGAATCAGGAAAGTGCTTCTCAAATATAAAAGACATTCACAGAAGGATCCTTCCTTCTTCCCTCTCTTTTCTTCTTTCTTTCTGGGACAGCATCTTCGTATGTAGGGCAGCTCATCCTTGACCTCTCTATGTACCCCAGGTGGACTTCAAACTCAGAACCCTTCTGCCTCAGCCTAAGTGACTCTCCTGCCTCAGCCTAAGTGCTGAGTTTATAGGGGTGCACCAGCACACCGAGCCTGAAGCTAGTTTTTCAGTACTGAAAGACTTTTATTCCATACTACAATACCCTCTTCCTAATGCTTACAGGTTAATTAAATTCTTATAAATGCAAAAACAAAAGTAGCTCTTGATTTAACATCAGTTTGGAAATCCCAGATACATCAGTTACTGTTATACCTTGGGCTAGACACTAAGATATACTCACTGTCTAGGTACCCAGAATTTTCTTACATTATTTCATTTTTTTCCACAACTTCCTGGTACAAAGAAATCAAATCTTCATTTAATAGACATTAAATCTAAAACAATAATCTTTTGTGTCCATCAGTGTTAATAAAAAAGTAAAGGCTGAGGTAGAATATATCCACTTTTTCTTTGAGTTTCTTTTCTTTTTTTCCTGGTACCAGCAGTCAAACTCAGGACCTTGGGCTTGCCAGGTAGGTGTGCACCACAGAGCTAAATCCCTGGCTCTTTAGTTTTTCTTTTTGCAAACGACATTCTTTTTTTTCCTCCCTGGTACAGGGATCAAAATCAGTACCTTGCACTTGCCAGGCAAGCGTGGTACCACTGAGCTACATTACTCTGGTGAGTTGCTTAAAATATGAAAAAGTCTGCAGGGGAAAAATTTCTGTCATTGTAATTCACAAATACCTCAGAGCATAGACATAAAATAGCTCTTCCTTAAAGAAGATCCTGCTGAGGAACTCCACTTCTCTAAATTCTTTCAGACTCTTGAGCCAATAGGACTGGAGGCAGTTCTGCCCTTACCTTGCCTGGTAAACTCTTCAATCTTCATTTGTCGCAAGTGATGTCGCTTCTCCAAGCTCTCTATCAGCCTTGGAAGGGTCTGTTCATCGTTGAGGTCCAAAATCTCACACAGCGGCAAAGGTGGGAAACTCTGTAGACCCACCTCGGTGACAAGGGCTTCTGGACCAAATGACACACAGTGGAAAGGTTACAGAAGAGGAAGGAGCTTGAACAAGCTTAATGTGTGCTCAGAGCCTGGGAGCAAAGAGCCAGGCTGTTTTTAACAATGTTACAATCTTTCTGCCTAAGAAACAAAATTCACTGTGACGATATCTCATTTATATTTTGGTTTACACTTTTTTTCCATTTGGTTCTTGAGGAGAGGGATATAAATAGTTGCCTTATAAGAAAAAGGTTTTATAAAACTCATAGCCAGACCAGTGAGTAAGTAGAGGCTACAGCACCACATCATACCATCGCCAACCGGGCCTCCTCGGAGCTGGTTTCGGAATCGCCTCCCGGGCGTTAGGCCCCACATGGCCCTGTCTACCGCTTTAGTTACTTCCACCTCTTGCGTCACTTCTGCAAACCTCATGACTTGCTGCAACACAAAACAAATGCAGTCTGTAAAAGATAGGCATCTCCAAGCCCTCTTTCAGAAATCACTAAATTAAGCAAAAACAGATTGGTTATTAGTTCACTTCTGTATCCAGTGGTTCTGACTCAACTTATTATATGTTCAAAATGCTAGTCTCCACAAATAGCTGTGTTCCCTAAAAATAAAAAATAAAAAAACCAAAACTCTTGATTTTAAAGCATAAATACATGAAAATTACCAGGTTTTCTTCGTAATCGGTGGCCTTCGGATTCACACAGACAATCATACGGACTTTTCCTTCGCCATCAAAATAGTTCTTGAATAGATGGGTTAACTTCGAATCTCGATATGGAACCATCTGTAAGAAGACTCAAATATAAGAATGCAGGGTCAACACACACAAACAAAACCGCCCAAGTGGTTGACGCCAACGGCCACCGACCTTGTTAGTTCCGTACATCTGGTTCTCTCTCAGGATTTCCATACATGTTCTTAGATTCATCAGTGACTGATTGATGTTACCTGACCAGAAAACGTACACAGAAGGCATCTGAAAATAATGTTTTAGCTGAGGTGTGTTGTGTGTGCCTTAAAATCTCAACTACATATTGACTATGAGATGGGAGTCATAAACATTTTCATGGCTCAATTTAAAGAAAGGTCTGTTCTCTCTCTGATTTTTTGTTTTGTTTTGAGGCAGGGTCTTACTAGGTAGTTCAGGCTGGCCTTGAATGCACTATGTAGCCCAGGCTGGCCTCAAACTCAGTAATATTCCTGCCTCAGCCCCTCTAAGGCTAGGAATTACAGGCATTTGCCATCACGCCCAACAGAGCTATGTTTCTACAGCCACTCTTCTACATAGGTTAAAAAGCATCCTTTGGGATTCTAGTGAAAGGCAACGTTACAGGTAAGGATGCAGGAGGCTTCTCCAATTTTGTAGAGTACATACATTAGATGCAGATGTTTTATGTCCTTGTATTGAAATCTCTCTACAGCAGTGTCCAAAGCATGACTATTCCAGGTCATCCTGGCTCCACCAAGAGTCTAGAGTTGCCTGTGGGCCCAGAGTGCTTGTATTACCCCCGTTGTGGGTCTTAGGAATCAGCCAACTCTGTGCCTTCTGCATCTTTTTTTCCCCCCTCTGCATCTTAACAAGAATTTCTAAGTAGCACATTTGTCATTTCTGGCCTCTCTGCTTGGATTTCTTAGCTAAGACAGGACTAACAGATTTGTCAAGACTCTTAAGAACACAGACATCACCTGAGTAGACCCAAGCTTGCCTAAGAATTCCGCTCTCTTCTTCTCTTTCGATCCCTGGGCGAGGGATACCATCTGGGTTCGCTGCAGAACCCCAGAAGCACCTATCCTCCGCTCCTCCTTCTTTAACCCAGGGGCCTGTCAGTACCAGAGGCCAACTGGAGTCCACATTTCCCTCCTACAATCCCTTTTCACTTTTCCCTGCTTTAAAGGTAGTTCCATTGTGCTTTGGTCTCTGGGTTACCAAACAGATGAGTTAGAAGCTAAGCTTTAGGTCCGTGATACAGCTTTGGTTATGCTAGTTTGGTATACTATAAATTATCTAAAATGGAGACAGTTATGCTACAGCTGCCACTGATAATGAAGATGATAAACTGGCAATGTAAGTTTTTGAAAGCTGCAGTGATAAGTAAGTATGAGGTTTTACCCACCTGCTTCACGTAATCTATTCCCTTCTGCTTTGGTCCGATTAGTTCTTTCACTTCCAGCAAGATCTACCAAGAACAGCTGGCTTATAGTGATTTGTTCTTTTTCCTGAAAAGGATCACAAAGCCAACAGTCTAAAATAAGTTATAAAGGCTTACAGTGCTCTTGAAACATTATCAAGTCACTAAATCATTATGTCCTAATGAATGTGATATCTGCACAATACAAAATGTGCAGGAGAGGCAGAGGACATGTTATAGGATGTTTGCTGTACGTGTATGAAAAACACACTCAAGACATTAAACTACCACTTGTCTGTTGTCTGGTCCTCCTCCTACATCAGAATTATTCAGGCTCCCTGGCAACAGGGACTCAGTCTTTACCACTTTATCTCCGGCACCCTGCACATTTTTCTATGAAGTGATTCAAAGGAAACCAGGTATATATGTAACTGTGTATGTATTTATACCCCATTTCTGGTTAAGATGTGTTAATGAAGCAAAACACTAAATTATGAACTTTATAAGCATTATATCCATTAATCCTCAAAATCTTCTTTTTACCTCCCTCTTGGTACTGATGCTTGAAAACAGGGCTTTCATATTGAGCTATAGTCCCAGCCCTTGATTTATAAATATGAGATAGGGTCCCACTATGTCACAAAGTTGCCCAGGATGAACTGAGCTTGCCATCTTCTTGGCTCATTCTCTTAGTGCTGGGATTACAGGCTTTTGCCACCATACAACCTGAGGGGGAAGTTCTGTGATAATACCAGACTGTTATAGCTAGGTCCAACGGCTAGTAAATAAGCTGGAGTAAGAATTCACATCCTGGTAATCTGCAGTGTCATTTCTTCCTGCCACCTACAAACCATCGTGATGTCACAGTTCATGGGACAGTACTATGATTACAGTTAAATGGCTTAGTTATTAATTGTGTGCTCAGGCTTAAACACTGTTAATAGTTGCTGTAAGCTTTGTTACAGGCCAGGTCCGAGATTGGGGATGAAGCTCAGTGGCAAAGGTTCTGCCTAACATACATGAGGCCCTGAGTTCAATTTCCAGTGCTAAAGAAAAAAAAAAAAAGCATGTTGGCAGGTCCGGCAGTAAATAGTGACCAGCAGGTGGGGCCTTTTAAATTTAAGCAATTTAAAGCATTGGACACCCCCTCACTATACATGTGCTTCAAAGCAAACTGCAGATGTTTAAAAATATTAACTGAATTTCCCCATACAAAAGACCCCATTAAAGATACAATAATCAACTAAACTTTCTTATTTAAGAGATTTTTTAAAATATGGAACTCTTTTTCAGAGCAAAACTAGGTTCACAGATTGAATAGGCAGCTTCTCAAAACTAATGAGAAAAAGTTATATTGATGTGTTGGCTGTGTATATAAAAACTCTAGAATAATCTTTATTGCAATGACACCTTTATACTTTTCTGAAACTGAGGATGAAAGCTGAGAACAAGGCCACATTCTGCACTTCACCTGTAGGACATTGTCCCCATCTGCATCCAGCGGAGCCTTCACTAATTTAATGTTGAACACGCTATGCGAACGGCTGGACTCGTGGTTCAGGTGCGTGTTAGCAATGCGTCTCTTTGTCTGACCTATGATGACAGAGAAATCGCAAATCGGACCTTACTCAGTCATTTCACTGTACACATTTTACATCAGAAAGGGCTACTATCAGATTTAAAGATGCCACTCTCAGGGTGCAACCCACTACATTACATTCTTCCACTTCGAGTTGTTTCTCACCTCTCCAGAAAACTTCAAAAGCCTCCTCGGTGGATTTCACTTCTATTTGAGTACACCCAGCGACATATATGTTGTGGTTCCTATCTTCTCGCAGCATTTTAGACTGTGGTAGTCTGCGGAAAAGAGAAAAAAGGCTGGATTCCTAAAGTGGGAGATATTAATATGTTCACTGATGACTACAACTACACTGCTCAGCAACTCCAGGTGGCCTGAAGAAGCTTACCTGAGACCCCAGAGACCTGCGACAGCATCAGGGTGCAGCCCGAGTGAGTTACATAACAAGGTAACAGGAAGCAATTCTGTGGTAAAAGCTTTGCTCTGATTCACTAAGAGAGCAATGAAACATTCATAAACTAGGGCACAGTAGGACCACAGCAACATCACATGAACAGTTCATTGTCACTGCAAAGCACTTCCCAGCTCGTTCTACCCTCACACGTGTGCCAGAGCTGGGCTATGCCAGCAGCAGCACTCTTTCCAATGGTGGATCATTCCAGGAGCAAAGAAGGCCTAGAGGTAGCGGCCAGCTCAGTGCCAGTGAAAACTACATGCAAACATGCCACGACCGCCAGCCACTAGCGTAACTGCACCCTTCTAGGAAAGCAATGACAACATCACATACACAAAACCTGTGCTCTTCCTAGCATCCCTGCAACTGTTCCACTCACCAAAGGAATAAGGTACATGCTGCAGTGTCCATGGAGGAATTTCAGCCCAGGCTAATGTCAGGCACAATGAGAGGTAACTTTAAAACCCTCTACTTGTAATATTTGTTCACTGCACTAAAAAACACTCTTAAGTGTCAGGTGTGGTGGCACACACTTACAAACCTAGCACTGGAGAGAGGCTGAAGCAGGAGGATTCTTTCAAGTTTGACATCTGCCTGGACTACAGAGTAAGTTCCAGCCCAACCTGAACTACAAAGCAAGACCTTACCTCGCGAATAAAAACAGTAATAGATAATAGCTCAGAAGAGCAAGTCTGAACCACTCTACCAAATTAAATGTGAATCAAATGACTATCAAGCACCCTTGTAAACTCAATCAAGGGAGTAAGCAAGCACTTTTGATGGTCTTCCTTTGCAGAATCTAGCCAACCAAGACAGGATCCTTTGAAAAGAATCCCAATTTTAATAAATCAAATAAAAACGTGATACACAGGCAGAGGTGGAAGTAATGAATGACATTACCAAAGTTGAGGAAAATGGATACACACAAAGCTGGAGTCAAGATAGCTAGCAGCTTGAAATAAATAGGAAAGTAGTAAAATCAACAGTTTGATATAAAATTAAACATCACCAGATATAGTAGCATACAGGGATGCTTTCTATATAATTAATCAGGAGATCTGCTCGGCACAGCTGAGGGCCAGGAGTTCTCCTAAATAAGCTCCAGATGAATATTCGCAAAGGTCACTATTGTTCATTATATGCCTGGGCCCGCAGTCCCCTGAAATGGGTACTCTTTTGTTGGTAATAGAAGTGTTCATTGAATACTGCATAATGTGTGTTACTTCATTTCATTCTCAAAACAAGTGCAAACACTGTCCCCATTTCTAGCTGGAGAAATAAAGGCTCAGCAAGGGAAAGTGACCTCTCAGGGTGAAGAGCCAAGGAGCTCTTATCTCTACTTACTTGCTCTTTATTGGATCAAATGGCACCTCTTCCAACAGATCATATATGTAATTATTATATATTTCAATGTAAGAGACAAATACACCATAGACGTTGTCTTCATCGACTTGTTCAACTTTGCAGAATTCTTGTACATTTACTATGTCTGCAAAGTCTGGATCTACTTGTCGTCTAAAATAAACAAACAAAAACCCACAAGCAATCTTATTCACCATAAGTAAGTCATGACCTAAAGTTAGCGATCCCATGGGGACCCTGGAACTGTTTCACTCCTGCCACCTCAAGCCTGCTGATGCCCGGGTCCTCCCAGACTCCCAGCATGGGCTCTAACCCTCTCCCCCACAGAACAGAGCCACAGACCAGGGGCTCAAGCAGAGAAACCATTCACCCTTCCCCAGCCACCCCTTCTGCTCATCACACAGGGACCAGTGGCATGCAGATTCGATACTTACTTGGTAGAGAGGGTCTTCGGGTTGGGTGTAGCTTCTCGTTTCTGACGTTCTAACAAGGCATCAACCTCACACTGAATTTCCATACTGTTCCTGTCATTAGATTTAAAAACCTGAAGAAGGGACAGAAATTAAACCGTGCTGTATAGACTTTGACTTAAACAGTACAAAATACATTTAAGAAGAGAGCTATGTAACATTTAAACATTTAAGTTTCAAAATGGCTCAGATGCTTTGGTTCTTCCTAAGACCACTGTATCCACAGGCATCTTGAGCCTGTATATAATAGGCACAACACAGGCCACTGTGCCATCTCAGGAGTAGGGAGGCAGAGGTAGGAGGATTGCCATTAGTTCTTGCCCAGCCGAGGTACACGGTAAGTTCAAGGTCACCTTAAACTACATAGGAAGACCCGTCTCAAAAAACCAGAAAAGCAAACACAAAAACAAAGAAACTAAATTAAAATAGGAACAGCATAGAGGACCAAGACTTACATAACGTTTAGCCTGAAAAGGTCCTACACTGTTGAAGATCATCTTCAAGCACCGAGGAAGCAGCCCTGCTTCTCCCGGAGAACCTGTCATGGTGTGAGTTTTCCCGCTTCCTGTGACGCCATATGTAAAGAGAAGACCTGCAGTACAGCAAGTCACGAAGTGTTAAAAATCCTGTGCTTAAAATGCCTTCCATTGTGAACAAAAAACATGAAAATTAACCTGCTCAAAACGGCAGATTTAACATCACTGTAACAAATTTGGATTCAACCAAAACAAATCAAATATGTAAATACCAAAAGTTTTATCAGAAGAGAAGAAACGGAAATTTAGGCAAACCCCTAAGAATCTCACCATTTTTGCCATGAATGAGGTCATCTACTAAAGGCTTCGCCACGATGTCAAAAAGCTCCTGCTGGGTGGTGTGAGCGCCAAACACTTGCTTAAAGGAGTACTGAGTCTGTAGACAGAGAAAAAAACCACACTTCTGTGGAATCCCTCACCGTGGAGCTAGAAATGTGTCTGATTCTACCTAGGAAATTTCGTTATGAAGAGTTGAGACACAGAACGCAAAAAGATGACTGGTCTTGAATTCCCAATTCTTGGTCTCTTAGCAACTCACTAGCACAGTCATGACATATATAAATTATATCAGTTTACAAACTGCTAACTACTTTCAGTCCCAGCTCCTGCAGAATACATAGAAAAGTTTTAAATCGATTAAAAGACTAATCTGATTTTGTGACAAGGAAGATCAAAAAGTATAATTTATAGCCAGACTTGTGGAACTCTCTTATTCTGTAAAGAAGTCACTTGGAAGACCAATAGCTAAAGTGTGGTGTGACTACAGACATGGTGGCACACACTTGTAATCCCAGGGCTCACGAGGGCCAGGAGCCAGGGTTAAGGCAGGGCTCTGGCTTATCTGATGAACCCAAAAGACTAAGGGCTAAACACTGAGTGGGAGAGATAAACAGAAAGACTTTGTTCCTCAATAGGGCTGGGGATTTAGCTCAAGTGGTACCGTGCCACCCTTGGACGCACAAGGGCTGAAGTTCGATCCCCGGTACCACAAAAGAAAAAAAAAAAAAAGACTATTCCTTGAAAGGTTTTAAATGGGGAAAAGGTTAAGATCTCCTTTATGTTTTAAAAGAGCATCTACCTCTTTTGTGGAAATAGATTCGATAAGAAGATCACCAAGAGAAGCAGACAGGCCAGGTGGGCCGGAACAGTGTGGTGGAAAATCATTGCGGGTCTGAGGTCTGTTTGTCAACGGGCTCTGACAGCATTTAGAATCTGTCAGCCGCATTCCTGCAACACCTGCCTGTGTCCTGCGGGCTCAGCTCACTAACAGTCCCTCATCAAACTTGCCCAACTGGTTCCCTCTAGCACAAGCTGCACGACGGTATCAGTTGCCACAAAGCAAAGCTATTCCCTCTCTGCAGCATGAAAGGTACCGGTCTCAGGGACTAGGGGAATAAAATAGTGGCAGCCCTTTGGGTACAAAAGGAAGGCCCGTATCAAGATCACTTTGGAGTGGAGCTGTTTGGATCTACTGGTGCTGGGATCTGAGCAGAGGATCTGCTGAGGACCAGATCTGAAATGAAGCTCCGGGATTCCGCCCAGGACAATTGGACAAGGAGACAAGAGTGTAGCAATGCTTTCTAACTCCATATTCTTTTCTACATGATGGAAGAGACTAAAATATTTTTAAAAGTTACTTGTCTAGAAGCTCAAAAAACAAAAACACATTAAGAGGAAGTAATATAGCCAGGTTTGTTGGCATACACCAGTAAATCTTACAGTCCAGGACAGTGAGGCAGGAGGATTGAGGGGTTGAAGCCAGTCTCAAAAGACACCGAGAATAAAACACTACCCCCTTCTCTGCAAATATAAAAAGAGAGAAGAGGAGGGAAAAAAAATCGAGTGTTCTTTTCTGGACATGTATGGGAACTTGAGAGGGCCACATGACAACTAGCGGAGCTAAAGTAAGTAGACTCAACTTTAGCGTTGAAGAACAGGTTTAGGCTGGAGATGAAAGGTCCTCCGGGGTTCCGCCTCTTCCGCATCCCACTTGCCACCTTCCTGCACGAGAGCTGCCTGTCTGCCGCCCATCTGGACTAAGCTGTGAAGTCCATAAAGCCGAGGACTGTCTTGTCTTTCCAAATCTCCTACCTCCAGCGACTGGCTTGGCTCCATGCAACACTTGTCCAACCGAACTCAACTTTCTGTTTCTGAGTTTGCTCAGTATGATACTACATGAGTTCAGGGCCAGCCTAAACTGCATAAAACGACCCCTCTCAAAAAAAGGAATGGAGGGAATTGTTCTTGATACAAATATACAATGTCTCTTGTTGACTGTTACTTCACTTTCCACACCTGAAACTGTATATTCAAACCGGCCAGCACCAAATTCTGTCACTGCCATTAAACTATCCCTAATACTATGCCCCAAAAGCAGTTCTCTGACTCCAGCACTCGAGGTGTGTGGATACCCCGGAAATCAAAAACACTTTAGATATAGCACTTATAAGGAAGGACTCTTCCAAACAATGGGATCACATATAAAACTGTTAAATTCCAAAATGGAAAAGCCACTCTGGAAATTATTGAGGAAAAACAAGTTGGTTTGGGTAGGAACTACCTCCTTGTCGTTTCCAGTTCTGTTTAGTTTATAGTAGCCCTCAGGAGGGTGGAACTGCACTGTTGTGTCGCTGATGACCTCGATGCAGCTGCTCTCTTGGTCTGGAGGGCTCAGTGGCCGCACCCTACAGTACACCTGGAAAAACAGGAGGTCACTGTTCAGGCTTATTTTCTACCTAATCTTTCATTCATTCATTCATTCAGCAAACATTTAGTTTTTCTCGATGCACCTGCTCTCTTGGTCTGGAGGGCTCAGCGGCCACACCCTACAGTACACCTAGAAAAACAGGAGGTCACTGTTCAGGCTTATTTTCTACCTAATCTTTCATACATTCATTCATTCATTCATTCAGCAAACATATAGTTTTTCTAATTTGCAAGACCAATATAAACTCAGCCATGAAAATCAAAAATGTGCTACTGAGCTGGAGATTTAGCTCAGTGGTTCCCAGCAACTGCCCAGCAAGCACAAAGTCCCTGGTTCTATCCCCTGTAATCACCGGGTGTGGTAACTCATGCCCACCAGGAATCAATACCAATTACCAGTGTCAGGCGTGGTGGCTCACACCTATAATCCCAGCACTTGGGGAGGCAGAGGCAGGAGGATTGCTAAATTCAAGGCTTGCCTGGGCTACCCAGTGAGCTCAGGGCCAGCCTGAACTACAAAGCAAGACCCTGTCTCAAAAAAAAAGTGCTATTCAAGATTGTTGGATGGCAACAGATACATGAAACATGAGAAAAGATTTATTGTACACAGAAAATCAAAGTAAATTTGGATAACAAAAGAATCAAATGGTGCGGGCTGTCTTTCATTATTATGTTGTGCATAAATGACCAAGTTAGACAACAAAAATCTAAACAGTATTTAGCTGCTAGCATTCCTTGGAATTGGATGCCAATTAAAACTTTGTTAGTTCAACCTAACATTTAATACAGTAAGTATAAAAAGGAGGATGCTGAAGAAAATCTACCCAGTTGTGTCCTTAAGCACCTGCTGTCCACTCCAGTGGCAGGGCAGGGAGGGTGATTTCAAATACCTCTGAGCAAACCAATCTTCAGTTATTTTCCATTGCAGTTTAAAAGCCAGTCCCCAAACCTGAAATCACTTGCAATTATGAGGAGGCATTCAAGGGAATAAGCTGTACAAGAGCCTGTGAAACCTGGGAGTGGGGGGCTCTGTTGGAAACATGTCCCTGGTTACCACATGAGGGTGGAAGAGGGCACTCAAGTCTGGACAGGCCCCATGGCAGGCAGGAGGAAAGGAACCCAAGCAGAGACTTCTGATTAGTTACACCAAGTATGTAATCAACAGCTCAAGACTGCTTTTGCCAAGATCTAATTAATCCTACAGAGGAACACAGCTAGAACCCGAGAGACACAATTCAGTAAATCTAAGTCTCTTTAGCTCCTTTCCAAGCCCTTCCACCTTCCCTCCCAAGTACACATAGAAGACAGAAAAGGACAAGAAAGAACACAACACACATCAGGCCAGGCGAAACCTTACCCCAACTGGCTCCTTGAGGTTCTTCTGGGATCCTTTTTTCACTGCAGGCTTCTTAGGGGTCTTGGATCTCCTGGTCATTAACAACAACAAGAAAAAACAACTCAGTTCAGCACTGACATACAAAGACCTCACATAATTCATACAACACCAACCTTCCCCAGGATGATAAAATTTTCCTTAGCTGTTGCAAAACACTCCATCCCAAACACCACTAATAATAAGCTGCAGTAGAAGAGGGTGGCATATGTAAACCAAAAGTCATTAAAGTTTGCTGTAACATGTTTCTGGCATCCAACATAGCTTATTTTTAATAGTTCTACACTTTAAATAGTTTACACATTTTCTTGAGCAGTAGCTACAGAAGCACTGCAGATATGAAATATCTACAAATAACTGCCCACACTTACCTTTAGAGATATATAAAGCACACAAGCACACACTATGCCACACTCATCTCCCAGGTACAGGGACAAGTCATCAATCTCAACCAGTCACAAATATCCCCAAAGAGAACATACTCTTTTAAAATTTATGTCTGTGGTGTGTTCTTGCAGAACTAACTGATCATTGAACACTCAACACTGTGGTCTCAAACTGGCACTTTCTCTCAAACTTCACACCAGGCTCCTTGCTCTCTTAAGAATGAAAAATAGAAAACGTCATTTTCATTAACACTAAAGTAAAATGATTGGTTTGGAGCAGATTATTAAATTACTTCTTTCAGCATATACCCAGATGAAGCAGAAGTAAATTAACGTCCTTGATTTGCATGAACTCAATCTATCATACAAATATAAAGATTTTAACTGGGTGTGGTGGAACACACCTGTAATCTCAGCATTCCAAGAGACTGAGGTAGGAAGATTGCAATTTGGAGCCTAGTTTGGGAAACTCAGCAAATCCTGCTTCTAAATAAATAAATACAAAAGGGGTTTGGGTATAGAGCTCAGTGTTAAGACCCTGGTTTTAATCCCCAGTAACGAAGATTTAAAAAAAAAAAAGTTTTTGACTCTGGCTTTTTATTAAAGCGACTGTCCTTTTGCAAGGGACTAGCCACCCTCTCCTTCACAGAATTCCTTCCTCAACTGGAGAGACGCTGGGACCCGCTCGGTTCGAGCCCCTACGGGAGGAGAAACGCTGGCGTTAACTTGGGGCGGGGCCGCCCAGGGACACAGATAGCGCTAGTGAAAGTAAATGACTGGGCTCCGAGGCCACTGCGGGTACAGAAACCGCCCGCCGCGTCCCCCAGCACTGCTGCATGCCAGGCGCCCCTAGACCTGCAACCCTCTGCAAAACGCGATCGGCTGGGGAACAGAAGGGTCGTTGGAAGGACTGGGACGACGACTGACGGGGCTTGGGGGGTTAACAGCCGGCGATCCCAGGGGCCGCATGAACCCCGACATCTGCGCCCCTTGCCGGCAGCGGGCGTGGCGGTGTGCACTCTGGTCTGCAGGCGCCAAAACTACGGGTTCAGAGTCTCGGAGACAGGATAGCGGGGCGCCCTACTTGGGACGCACGATGAGGGGGCGCAGGCCCGACTCCTGCCTAGGTCTCGCCAGTCCCCCCCTCAGAGCCCCGAACTCACAGTGCCTCCATGGCAGCAGGTTTCGTGGGCCCCACGCGCCAGAGACGCAGGACTCAGCCGGGCAACGAGGGAAGACGAGGTGTGAAAGCGACACCGGACTCTGCTAGGGCGCTGAGCTCGGAAAGGCCGGCGGCGACTCAAAGAGTCCAGACGCGCTCCCGCCAGGCGCTGTTCAAACGGGCCAATCAGTGCCCGCTCGCGAAGAAGGGGCGTGGCCTCAGGGAGTTCGCGCGCATCCGGAAGTGGCGCCGTTTCCTAGGCGACTATGCGGAAAGGGCTAGCGGATTCAGCCAAGGCTTCGGGGAGACTCCCCACAGGTGTGTTCTTTTATGCACTTGATAGATACCATCCTCTCACCACCACAATCAAATATATACTCTTTATTCCGTTTTATTTTTTTTAAAGTTTTCGTTACTGCACGTTGGCAGTACAAAATGATTATGTTCATGGTGGAACGTTGTTACATATCAATAACAAACCTTACTTTTTTTCCATCGGAATAAATTATATTTCCAGTATATTCACAAATCCCACTGTGCCACTCGTCCCCCTACTCTCAGCCCTTGCCAGCGTGTTTCTGAGTCTCTTCCCTATCATTTGTCTTGGTCAGCATTTCCTTCTACTTGGCTTACAGGTTTTGGAGTTTGTCCCATGATGTCGGACTCTGTCTTTTGTGTTGCCTGCTGTAAACACTCGACGCCCATTCGTTAGTTGACTGGCACTTAGGTGCTTCGACGTTTTGTGATTATGAATGAAACCAGTATAATCGCTTGCACAAAAGCCTTTAGGTGGACAGGTTTTTCTCCTGGTTAGGATCGTGGGGCTTGTGACAGGTGTGAATAAAGACACTGCCACTAGCAGAGAGGGTCTGATAGAAGAAGGGTTACATGGGTTCATCATGATCTGGCGATTGATTTTAATTTAGCCTGGCCCTGAGGTTAGTAAACGCTTCTGGGTGTATTTGTGGGGTGTCTCCAGAGATGATTGGCATGTGGGCCAGCAAACCAATGGGGAGCCCCACCCCACTGATTGTGGGTGGCACCATCTAGGGGATACCTGGCCGGAAGGACCGAAAGGAGAAAGAAGCAGGTTGCATTTGAACCCACCCACCCCCACCCCCATCCTGCGAGGGTGAACGTGTCTCTTGCCAGTGCTGTCACCTGCGGACTCCGAGCTTCCGGCTTCTTCAGTTTCTCTCATGGACTCGCACCAGCAACTCTCCGGGAGTTTCCAGACCTTCAGTCTCCAGCTGGCCCAGCTTTGATCCCTCTTGTGCTTTGGCTTGTTGAACTGAGAGGCTGAACAACTCTGTGATTCTCCAGCTCATAGACAGCCATCATGGACCTCCTACTTCTGACCTCAGAAGCTTATCTAATAAATCCTCCTGCACATGAATTGATTCTTTTCCTTTGCAGAACCCTAACCAATACAAGGGGCAGGCCCTACACAGACTTGGAAGGAATGCTGCCTCACCTTCC
>PVIC010025194.1:0-25466 GCA_004025085.1 Thryonomys swinderianus
TGTTCAGGCTACGGCCTGAATACTGCGTGCTACTTTTAGTAAGATTTATAATGAGAAACAGGAACAAAAAGGACATTTCAAATTATTCCAGTTTTGCCAGAAAAAAGAAAGTCCTATAAAGTAACAGAGGACAACATGGTTCCTGTTATGGCTTGTGTCTAGATGTCCCCCTAATGCCTCAGAAAAAGCTTGACAGGGCATTTTCTGAAGTGCTGGCTCTGGAGTATGCCGGGGGTGGGGGTGGGATGAAGGGTGTGTCACGAAAGCAGTACACTGATTAGTGTAGCACCCCCTTATGTCAAGTAGTTTAGAAAGCATATAAAAGGGACAGAAGAAGCTGCTATTGTCACTTGTGGCTTGCTGCTTTCCTTGCTGCCTTCTGCCTGCCCTGCTTTGCCATGAAGGGTTTCTGTTCTGTGATGCTCCTCTTCCATGTCACCCTACCTTGCAGCCAGCCAACTATGAACTGAAACCTCTACAAACTAAGCTAAATAAACCTTTTCCTTGCTAACTTTAGGTCTCGGTATTTTTCATATAGGGGGCAGGTATTGAAGGGAGGGCAGGCTAATGGGAAAAAAGTGAGAAAACTACTTTTAATGTGCAATATTTTTTTCTGCTTTATCTCCCTAACTTCTGCTGGCTAGTTTACCCATGCTGGTAACACATAGGCTTTGCCTCTGAGTCATTCACTTAATGAGCAAAGATATCCTTAGCTTCTGTTGATTCTTGCAGGTAGATGAATACCATTCTTATTACAAAGTGATGATGGTGATTATTATTGTTATTGTTGTTATTATCATTAATCATAGGATTGGTGTGTCATGAAAGTATTCAAAGGGATACCCTGAGTGGCTTTGAAGAAATATGTATATCTGAGATTTTAACTATAATAAGATGAACAATCTTATGATAATGAATTCCATTCTCATTTCCTTACCTGGATAAAGACTTTGTTCTACTTTGTTTCTTCTTTTTCTTATGACTGCTGAAGAAAATACCTTCTCTGACTGATTCTGTTGCCTACACCTAGTATTTTCCTAGGAGAAATATCTAAATTTTCACCATTAATATTGTCCTTTTGAAGCTGAATAAAGGAATCATTTATTTTTAACATTTACTTAATAAGTGAAAACTAAGTAGCAAGAGGCTGCTGATTTCAGAGTGTTGTTCCATAAAGATGATACGTTCTCACCAGTAAACTGGGTCACTGCATGTTGAAAACAAGTCCTCATTTCATCCTGTTCATCATTATACAACCTGAGAACAGCAAAATGAAATTCACTTGGACTCAGCTTACGATTGTTTTGGCAAAATAAACAGCGATCCTTCCACTGTCATTGATTTTGGATATTACAACATAAGCAGAGGGCATATTGAAAGGAAAATTGTGACCTCTTTTCCTGTCTTGGCATCATATTGACCAAGTTACTTTCTTTAATTACTTCAGACACTTATTGTCCATCTCAGGAGTTTTTGTGCCAGTATTGAGCTACCCATTTTACCTGTCTGCGACTCAGTAATGGGGTGGGAAGAAGACCCGCTGTCTCTTAGAGGTACTAAAATTAGAAAAAGAGCAGGGTGTGGTGGAGCATGGCTGTAATCCCACCACTCTGGGAAGCTTGGGAGGAGGATCACAGTAGGCTCAAGTCAACCCATGTTATTTGGTAAGTTAGTGAAACTCTGTGGCAAATTTTAGAAGAGCAGGGAGTGTAGTTTGGTGTGAAGACCCTAGGTTCATTCTTCAGTACCACAAAAATAACTGATGAATGAATGATAACTAAACTATATAATACATATCATCTTATATTGATATTTATTTGCCTTTCTGTGATTATATTCCCCTTAACTTGTAAGCACTTGATGAAATGTCTTTCATCCTCATATCTAGGCATTTGCTTAGAATGAGTAAATATTATTGGATGAAGATGATGATCATTCATTGGAATAATATTAATGACTCAGGTTAGTTATGACTCATTCTTGTCGATGCAGACATGGGGTTGTGAATAATAGCATTTTCATAATTACTGACACATTTCCCTTTAGTAGCAGATACTGTTTGTTTTCCTTTTGTTGTATTCCCATAGTCCTAAAGTATACTCATTAAAGACATTCCAGACTCTGTATTTCTGGGGGTTTCTTTCTGAGTTTAGGAAAACATTTGGCCTATAAAGGTACACACATTTCCAGAAGCTATCTTCAACCAATGAAGGAACATAACACATACCAAAAGATTTGCCTGTATTGAAAGACACATCCACTTACATTTCTGCTTCCTGTTTCATGTCACACCGTGGGAAAGCCCACTACTTTGCAGAGTGTTTGATAAACTCTTACTTCTAAGCAGAAAACACACAGGGAGTGAGAGGGGCCCAAAGTGTCTTCATTCCTTCCTTAGTACATCAGCCTAAGTAGACGGCTGCCTATTTTTCCTGATCTGCACTCATGGAAGGTAAAGGTGGGCCTTAAAGAGAGATGGGGGATAAGGAAAGTAGGTAGCAATTTGAAAGCAGAGGATGCATAAGGGGAAAGTGTGTTGTTTAGGGTCTGAAATGAGGTTATTGTTTGGATAGTTTCTGAGGGTCTGAGGGATCTTAAGGAACAGACAGGCATAAGAAATAAATTTAAATGAGGTACATGTTAGATTTTTAATAAACAAGATAATTTTAAAAGTAAATTTTAAAAGTACAGAAAGCTGGAAATATAACAAAAATAAATTTGCTTCATTGTTCATTTTAAGAAAAGATACACAATGGAAGTAGACAATTTTACGGGGAAAAAAATTTTTCTTGGGTAATTTCTAGTCAAGAACTGAAGTAGATTCAGCAGTGAAACTTCAAATTACTTATTATTTAGATATAAATTATTATTACACATACTTATTACCCCACATTAGCAGTCTTAGAGGTTCCATTATTTGGAGCAGGAAAAATAAACAAAACAAATATTGTTTTTCCATGCTGCTTATGTAGTTCAATTGCTTACTTTTTCTATTATTATCTGATCTTTTTAATATATTCAATAGATATTTATATATTAATTCATGATATCTAAATTTATTTCAATTTACTGTTAGAAAAAAACAAATATTTTATTTCATGTTAACTTTTTTACTTGTAAATATAAGATTATTGTGATCATGATGCATATATAAATTGTACCTATATCCCAATCAGAAAAAAAATGATTATATTGAATAAACATGGGTTTACGGTCTTCTTAAAATATATCTCATTTTCTAGATTACAGATAAACATGTCATTTTCAAATTGAAATATGCACTCTGATTTCCAGAGACAAAGTGCCAAGGTTGTATTTGAAGTGTCAATTCCTTCTGGTTTTATGAGTACATTTCTACCCCGCTAATAATGTTGATATTTTTCATTCACTACGTATCTATTTACAACATCTCAGATTTTCCCAGATGATGAAATGCATGACCTACTACCATTAAAAGTGCAATTAGAAGACAGATGCTACCATAAAGTGCTAATAAGTATATTGAATAGAATCTTGCTATTACAGTATGTGCACATGCTAAATATTGACTTAAAGTCATGTTGGATTCAGCATTCTTTCATGAGCTAAAAAGTCAAGAGAAAACACATTTCAATTTAATATTTCAAATGACGCTTAATAAAAAGAGATAATGAGGAACATAAAAACACAGAGAACAAATAAGGAAAAATATAAAAGAAAACTAATATTGGACTTAAAATTCTTCTGTGAATTTGAAAACATTATGAAACAAATGACCTGAGATGACTAGAAATATGCAATAAGAAAAAATATGAACAAAGAGAAATATGAATTCAGCATTCTTTGTGAACATTTGCCATATCATTTCTACTTGTGACCCAAATTGTGGCAACTTATTAAAACTGCCCTTTGCAGTAGATAAATGCATCTACCAAAGCAAAATCTTAGCAGTATTATGGATAAAAAACAGTTTACCCTAATGACTTCAAAAATCAATCAAGCAGTTTGTTTGATGTAATATATGCTTCTTGAAAAACTGTGTAGGTAATTTTATTGCTCTGTTTGCATATATTTGTTTTTTTTAAAGTTGTCTATGAAGCTTTCATTTAGGCATCTATTGGAGGGAATGTACCCTGCTGACATAAAAAGCCCTCAGCAAGCGCGAGTGGTGTCTCCTTTCATCTAAGACTACCCTAAATCCAGACTCCTGTAAATAACAGATGAGATCTATTGCTACCCATCAGTACCGATATTTATTTCTCTTCTCATCTTCTTCAGAATGTATTCATGGGGTATCTGACAACAGTTGTACCAGACAGTTAATAACCAAATGGTTATTAACCTACATTAACCTTCTCCGTAGCTCAGGGTCTCAGATATTGAATATGGACTATTATTACCTTTTGCTTCTCTAAATAGAATGTCAGCCTTTCTGGGACAGGTGACTTTTTCTGCTGTTACTGTATGCTTCTGTGATCTTGGCTCAGTTTCTTCAGTCTTTCTCATATAATTCCTGAGATTTTTAGTTTTCTTATTCATTTAACAGATAAAAGGTAATGTGACATGTAAAGTTTTATTCCCGATTTGACAGAAAACAATAAAGAAAATGAAGTTCCTGTTTGTAAAGTTTAGCCTCTAATAGAGGAGAAGAGACATTAAATAAATTTACTTTTCAGATATTAAAATAAAGCAGGTAAAAAAATTTCATATAGAGGGATAATGAGAATCTCGGATGTGTTCACATTTGAACAACGTTGGAAGCAGGCAAAGATGAAAGTCATTCTAGAGTGTGAGGGGAAGAAGGTGGCTGGTGCGATGGCAACAGAAATAACTTAAAGTGGAGATTTCAAGGGACTTTGAAGCAGGGAGGAAGGATGACAAATAGTAGGTGAGGACAGAGAGGTATTGGAAGAAATAGCAGTCAAATCCTATAGGACCTTTCAACTTCAAGAATTCTCAATGAGAGGGGAAGTGATCGATTTTGAGCAATACCTTAAAGTTCTCCTCATTTCTCTTTTGGCCCTGACCTCAAGAATTGCTTCTATGCCAACTTTGAGTGCCATCAAATAATTTGACTCATGCTTGAATTTTATATAAATGAAAGTAGGGTCTGTGTTCTCTTGAATATCTAATTTATTCCACTTAAATTTTATTTGAGATAGTCTGTTGAATATATTCAGAATGTTCTTATATTCATTTTTATAGCAACCTTTGTGTACAAATACATCACAGCATATCGGTACATTTTCTTAATGACTGGCATTCAGATTGTCTTGGCTATCAGGGAAAGTGTTATTAGGAATTATTTTCATTTCTTTGGGGTGACCCCATGTATACATGCATTGATTCTACTGTTCGTGAACTTAAGTGCTTTCAGTCTTACACAAGTAAGGGTACTGGGATAACACTGATACCAGAAACAGTTAAAACTTGGATATTCTAAAACTGGACAAAAGAAAATTATAGTCAACAATAGCCTATCTGGATGCAGCAATCCTTTCTGCTCTCTGACAGCCAAAGGAGGGCTCTTTCCCTTGCTCCGAGATGATAACATTTAGTTGGCTTGGAAATGGAATGTCCTGCCAATGATTCAGGCTTTTATAATTCCTCAGGATACATACATATACATCTCTCTGAACAGGTTCTAGGCATTTCCATTCCCCTGAGATCAATCTTTTGTCAAGAAAGTGGCATCAAAGTTATTAGTCTGTAAGAAATGACCAGACTTCTTGCAAGGTTTCTTTTTGGAAAAGCAAAAGAGTTCTTTAAAGGTGGAACCAAGATTTTCAACTTGGCCATGGAGATTCACTGATGTGGAATAAAAGCATCAAGAAACTTTGAGACCTGTCCTTAAGCATCATGAGTTAGAATCTCGCACTCCATGCTCCATGGACCTCTATAGATTCTGATACAGACACTTACCTCAATTTTTCCACTTTTACCCCATTGCACTAAGAGGATAGAAAAAATATTATCATTATGTACTTGGGTTTAATATCCTTTATGATAATAATGTGGCAAAAAGCAAGTGATCTTTGAGAAAAATTGCATAGGTCCCTTCTTTGAGGGACCCTGGAAACGGTTGTAGAGAAAAAGACTACCTTGAGATTAAAATGAGGAGAGGAGCAATGAAGAAGTTACCAGAGGACTGGAAAAGAATCAATGGGATGATCTAGGTGAGTATCCCAGGAAAGGACAGGACCCACATCAGTGTCCAGCTCACATGCTTTCGATGCTTAGAATGTTGCCCCTCCAACATCTCACACCCCGTGACCGATGCCTGTTTTCTCTGCAGTGTTCTTGTTGGAATACTCCAGCAGATGCCCTCTACACTACACGCTCATCATCCCCACGCAGGACTCTCATAGTGTGAGTGGGTGGTGTGTACATTTCCTAAGGAAGTTATTATAGAATCACCCTTAGACTTGATCTTGTGAGGCAATGAAATGAGCAAATGTGATAACTACTCTCCTAGAAGAGTAGTCAATGGTCTTATTATCTTATAATTTTTGGTGTGTATTAGGTAATTTCAATTACTATCACCATGGTCACCTTTCCTACCAGATAGTTCCTGTTCATTCACAAGGACCCAGCTCGAAGGCCATCTTTATAAACTCAGCACTTTTTCTTTTTTGGAGAGACTGAACCCGGGATATTCACACTGAACTTTATTCCCATTTGTTTTTGTTTTTTGAAATTTGATTCAGGGTCTTGCTAAATTGTCTAGGTGAGACTAGAGATTTTTAATATTTCTGCCATAGCTTAGCGGATTCTGGGATTATCAGTGTACACCAGTATACTCTGTTTGAAATTCCAACCTGAAAAAGTACTTTCAGCAATGAACTTACCAATGAGTTAATCTACTGATGACTTTAGCTTCTTATGATTTAATCACTTTTTGAAAGTCCAATTTGTGATCAGCTGACATTTCTTGGGCATATTTTAGGTTTACATGATAATAATATTCTACCCCTGACCACTAGAGGCCTATCTATATCTCATTATGCAAAATGCATTTGTCTGTCTCCACAAGACAAGCCTTAACATTCCCAGCATTACTAAAAAGTCCAAGTTCAAAGTCTCCTTTTGATGCAAGGCAAACTTATTTGTGTGAGCTTTGTATAAATAAAAAAGAAAATTAGGTATTACCACTATACAAGGCCACAGAATAAACATTGCTATTCTAAAAGGGAGGGATGGGTTAGTAGAAATGGACTGGACTAAAGCTAGACCAAAGTCAGCAGGTCAAACATTAAGTCTTGTGCTCAAAATTTCAGCACCTGGCCGGTTATGGTGAAATGTGAACTCCAAAGGGGCTGTACAGCTCTCTCTTTATGGCCTTGCTCGTCATAACCTATCTGACCTCACCTTTGAGTTGCTTCTGCGGTCAGTGCCTTTCACCAGCAGGCATTCCAGGTTTCAGGCATCATTAACTTTCTAGAGTCTCCACGCAATTTCCGCATCACCCACAGATTCATGGCTCACGGTTTTAGATATGTACTGTCTGGCCTCCTAGTCTTCATCTGAAGTCTGATGGAAGCCTGACTCCACAGCACATGAATTCTGTATGTCTGAAAAACCACAACCACATGAAAGA
This sequence comes from Thryonomys swinderianus, assembly GCA_004025085.1. NCBI lineage: Eukaryota > Metazoa > Chordata > Mammalia > Rodentia > Thryonomyidae > Thryonomys > Thryonomys swinderianus. The sequence continues at coordinate 7,577 of PVIC010025194.1, forward strand.
TACTGAAGTTCACCATCAGCTAGAGCAGCATCCTGGGCCCTTTGGACCAATGCTGCAGCAGCCTTTGTGAGCCTGGATAACTGAACTTGTTGATATTCTTCCCTACATGCCCAAGTGAGCAAGGTAACCTGGGTCTCTGTTCTCAAAACACAGGCTTTTAGGTGCAAATGGAGACACCTGGAGGATATACTAATAAGTGAAATCAACAGATCACAGATAGACAATTTCCGGATCTTCTTTTTGGTATGAACACCTGTAGATGCAAATGAGCTCTAGAAAGTATGACAGCTTTTATAGAGTGGGAAATTTCTATAGGAAACTTGGTGTGCGAATGTAATGAGGGGAAGGAATAAATATAATACAGAAAGAAAATAAAAGAGCATGTATAAAGGGGGTGAGGAGGTGGGGTGGGTAGGGATATGGGTAAAAATGAGAATTAACTTTTGTCATATACTGGTACACATTCCCCAAAGTTATACGTGATTTTGAGATGTATATAAATTGTACCAATAAATAATTCAATTAAAAAAACACAGGCTTTCAAAGGAGTATATCTTTTTGCACCCTTGAACTTGAGATGGGGTGGAGGTCTGTCCAACTGCTGTGATATTTTCAAGCCATCTCTCCAAGTTTCCTAGTGCAAACTACTTGGCTTCTTTTTAATGGTGTCAGTCTTTTCAACAATCATAGTTTCTTTGGCTCCTACTTCATATGCACTTCCACTCTGGCTAAGTGACAAAATTTCATATCTTTTGGCTCTGCTGTTTTGCTTCTGATTCATATTGTAGATCTGGCTACAAGTAGCCAACAGTATATATGACATATCCTAAACATTGAAGTGTCTTGAAATTTCCTCCACAAGATCAGTTTTTCACTTCCTTTTTGTACCAGGGATTGAACCCAGGGCCTTCAAACTGTGCTACATCCCCATTTTTTTGTTGTTGTTTTTAAACTTTGAGATGGAGTACATAGCTCAGATGGAGCTTAAACTTGTGATCTTTCTGCCTTTTCTCCCAGAGTGCTGAGACTGCTGTAGTGTATAGCCATGCTCAGTAATCTGTCATTTCTAAATTCAGCCTCACACAAAGTCTCAGGACATGGATAAAATGTAGATTAATTATTTGCCAGAATATAACACGAATGACCCACTCTTCAACAGAGTCCTTGTTTTCATCTAAAACCTCATGAGTCTGGGGCTTGTACTGTCCACATTCACAATAACAGTCTGGTCCTTTGAGCTAAGCCTCAAACTCTGCTAGCTATCAGGCTCTGCTTATAGCATTATAAGTCTGCTTTAGCCTACTTTTTAAAACTTTTCCAATCTTTGGCTGCAAATTAGTTCCAAAGGCTGAACATAGTTAGGTATTATCATAACAATGGCCCGACTCCTTGTATCCATCCTCCACATTAGTCACTTTTCTATCTTTATGTTGGTATGTAAGGAGAATATTGGTATATTGGCTCACAGTTTTAAGGGCTCAGTCCATGGTTGACTAGCAGCAAACCAGAATGTATACATTAAAGGAGATGGTGGGGAAAAGCTGCTTAACCTCCAGAAGTGAGGAAGCAGAGAAAGAATAGGAGCAGGAACAAGAACGTACTCTTCCAGGCCATGCCTTCAAATACTCACCTCTTCTGACCAGGCCCCAGTCTTAGCACTAGAGGATTAATCCATGGTAACCCCAAATTACTTATGATACTCCCAAAGCCAATACTTTCTTAAATCTCCACTCTGAACACATGAGATTTGTAGGGGATATTTTAGACCTCTTTTAGATCTAAATTATGACATACATGTGCATGTAAATATTGACTGTGCTTTGCATTCAGTAATAAATATACTATATTTATAATTACTATACCAACTGTTATATACTAAGCCCTTTTGCTTATGATTATAGAGTAAAATTTTCCTCTTAGTATTAGGATGAAGAATGGTAGTGTTTTCATTTGAATTAATAACTATTTAGTGAATATACGCTATGTGCTAGATTTTGGTCTAATGTTAGACATATGTAGTTACAATAAGACATGAACCATTTCTGAACAAGGTTTATGTCTAATGGGATAGATGTCCAAGAGTACTCAGTAGATTGTGGTTGCTGTAAAAACTGCAACAAGATGCTGTGATATAAGTTTCTGAGCTTGTCTGAGGAGTAAGAAAGTCTTCTTTCAAAAAGTGACATTTAAATTGAGTCTGAATTTAAGCAGTGTTAGTAGATCAGAGAAGGAGAAGCAGCATTGAATTGGGTAGAAGAAACAGAAAACATGGCAGGAAGCATACAATAACAACTGAAGGCAGAAAGAGCTGAGTAGAAAGGAAATAAAATGGGAATGAATCCAAATAGAAACAAAGCTTATATATTTGGGGAGGTGGGGGTTGAAGGAGGGCAGAGAGTGAGAAAAATGAGAATCACAATATATTATTAACAGATACAAATTGCCAATGAGAAATGTGATCATAATGTATTCCTAAAATATACCAATAAATTCAATTTATTAAAGAAAGTAAGCCCAGACATTCTCAATTTCATTTGGGGAGTTTCCCTTTCAATAAAAGCTGCCCGATAAACAAAAAGAAAAGAAAAAAGTGAGATGAGTAATACAAAACATACTATACAATGCTGGAGATTAAATAGAATTTTGGAAAGTAGAGACACACAGACTTAGACAGTGTCTATAAGAAGCCACAGGAATGGAGGCTAAGGTACATAAATACTAAAAAAAAATCTCTGAGAAAGATATTGAAAACAGAGGAGAATAAAGACAACTTTTTGGTTTCTTTTTTTTTAATTTCATCTTTATTGGTACATTATATGTACACATCATATCATGATCACACAAATTTTGAGGCAAACATTGATGTTCACCATTGCTGTCTTATTTTTATACTGCTGCTGTACCAAATGTAATGGTTTAAAAAGTAACATGAGTGTATTATTCTCTAGTTCTGGAGATCAGGATTCTGCATGAGTCTCACAGAGCTAAAGTGAAGGTGTTGGCAGGGCTGATATGTTCAGGAGCTGTAGGGGTGAATCTGTTTCTCTCCCTTTCTCAGCTCAGGGGCTGCGTGCACTCCCTGGTGCGTGGCTTCCAGCCAGCAACTTACAGCTCTGACTTCTGTTTTGTAGTCACGTGTCCCATCTCTTCTGCCAATTTCACTTCTAACTATCTTTGTGTGATAATATTAAGCCAACCTGGATAATCTAGTGGATAATCTTATTTCAAGGTTCTTAACTGAATCGTATCTGTAAAGTGCCTTTTGCCATAGTAGATCTCTAGTAATTTTTAGTAGATCTACTAACACTTCTTATTCAGTGGCTCCAAGAATTCAGATATCCCTGGAGGCAGGAGGTCAGATTATTCTGCCTACTGTAGTTTTTAAGCAGAATTTAAATGTTCATATTTTAGAATTCAATTTATTAGAATTTTTATACAGAATATTATGCCATATCTCAAAAGAAGATAGATGTGAAGTTGAAAATATAACAAAGTATGTCAAGAAATAGATGCTTTTCATGGACCCTGATAATCTGAATAATATTGGAGCATGAGGCCTGAAGTTAAGATGGACTTAACCTGAAGGTGATGACTGCTTTGATGTCATTTGACATTGGTAGGGCTTCCAGGGTCGTACTCCAAGTTCCCCTCCTTACTTCGCTTCTGCATGCAAGGGGCCCAAGCCAAACATTTTTCTGTGTCAAATGGACCAAATGCTAGTCCAGCTTCATGTTCAGTTCTCTGCCAGCTCACAGAATTATTCAGAGAAGACAGTGCCATCTTCCGACAGGAACCAGCATTTTGTTACCTCCGCATTACTGTGAAGAATATTTCCCATAATTCTTCATAGGCACGGTTCCTGAGGACAAGCCCCACATATTTGCGTAGGAGGAGGGCTCTTTTATCCTTGGGGGGGCACTACAGAGGACTGATAAACTACTGTCTATTTCATCAGTCTAGGGTGAGGTGCTGTGTGTCCAACAGCGAGGACTGACTTCTTTGGTTAGCTTGAGTAAGCAGGGCCCAACTAAATTAGCTGAGCATAGTTTTGGTGCAGAAGACCCATCCTAGTGCGGGTTGTCACCAGAATACTATAGAAAGAAAATGAAGAAGGAAGGATAACTTTAGTCCTTCAGAGGAACTCCAGTTATTTGGCTTCATCTCAAATGTCATCTCGCAGCTTCCAGAACAAATGATTTAGCCTCCATCACAGACCTTTCTGCCCCCTGATAGACTCACAGGACACACCACAGTGAGTTCCAGAAGACTTTGGATCCCCAGGACACAGACCATCCTTTTGCATCTTTCCCATCTGACTGTGGAAAGCCTGGTGCATGCTTATGTATTTGTATATTTTACACTAAATACATTTCCTATGATCTTAATAGGAACAACTTCCTTATCAGCTGAATGAAAAGAAGATGAAGCAAATCAAAGAGATATCAATGTCAACATGTTTTTATTGAGATAAAATTGGTTCACATGGATTAAGCCCAGAACCTTTGCACTGGGGTAACATTCTCAAGAACATCTTTTTGAGATGGGTTCTTGCAGAATTATTCAAATTGGTCTTGAACTTGTGATCCCCTGGCTCAGTCTCCAGAGTACAGGAACTACAGGCATGTGCTACCACACTTGGCTTCTGCTAATGTTTTTTGAAAAAATATTATAAGTACTTAGTAAATAATGTGACAAAATCCTACTATACAGGAAATTCTCAATAACTGGTAGCAATTATTGTGGCTAATGTAAAATTATTAAAGTATTTTAAAATTTCTCTATACTTGGCACAAGTTGAAATTATGTTTTTCTCATAATCCATATAATAGTGATCCATTTATAGTATATGTGCTGGCAAAATGAGCACTATATGATAGAGTCCTAAAGAAAAGAGGAAAGCAAGTTCTTATGAAGACACACAGGTGAGCAGAGTATAACTTGGAGTTTACAGACAGTAGGAGGTCTGTCTGACTGTTACATGGAGGATGAGACTAAGGAGCAGAAGGGAGTCAGAGGGCAGTGTGGCTGGGTGTGATCAAAATGTTATGAATATGTGCTTTGAAATACTAAATTAAAACAGTATTTCATAATCTTAATAGTCCTTAATAAATGTATTAAACATAAATTCATCTGTTTTTTTTCTTACATATGTTAATCCAAGGAACTTGTCTCACTACACTGTATTTTTATACACAGGCAACAGAGCAAAGATAAAGTTGCATTCATTATCTTACTGTACAGAAAAAGACTTCAGACATAGACAAATGATTTACACAACTTTGATTTATAAAGAAATTGCTCTAAAGATTGAGGTAGAGCTTGCATAAAGAATATCTCCTAATTCAAGATTCCCATGTAAATGGGAAAAGAAATGAAGTTGTTTTGGATTATGGAAGTTTATTTACTTATTTATTTATTTTAATTTTAGAGAGCCTAATACATAACATTAGTGGGCTTTTTGTTTGTTTGTTTTCTGAAAGAAAAGTCAGAGTGGCTCTGAATCTAAACGCTGCTGGTAGACCAAATCAAGAAAATGGATTTCATAGTTAAAACATTCATTAAACACCAAAGGACATTGCAACCATCAGGGGGAAATCTGCTAAAAATATTTATGGAAAAGATTTTCTTAAGAACCTGATGTAGTTGGCAAAGAAATTATTCATGGCTATAGAGAAGTAAGCAGAGCTTCCCAGGTTACAAAATAAAGAAAAAGCTATGGTTTCTATTGTAACTGTGTACTGACTGGCATGTACACTTTCTGTTCTGTTCCATTTGTGCAAAACCTCTCTGTAGAACAGTCCATCATGCTTGCTGGGCTGCAAACCTGCTCCGCTTTTACTGGAGCACACAGAGCCTGGCATCCTTCTCCGACCCAGCAGCGTAAAGCCTGTATGTTTTTCTTCTCTTCAGATATCGTTTGATGAAAGCTTACTACATGTTAGCTGAGCCAATCTGCTCTGACAGCCTTTTCAGATGTACTTAGAAAAATGTGTGACAAAATAGCCAATGCACAGAGCTCACAACAAACAAGTCAGGGGTTTATACACCTAATGTAATTGGCTGCCTTTTGCATACTGGCATCAGGAAAACCATTCTTCAGGAAGATTAGAGGTGTCCTGTGATCAGCACTGGCCAGTGTACACCTTCCTCACTGCCCTTTACAGCAGCTCTTTGCCATGTTCTCAACCCCAGTGACCTGAAAAAGTGTCAGCTGAACTGGGAAGTTCAGAAAGATCATTTTAAGAAAAAACTCAGGCAGAGTTAGTAAAGAATACAGCTTGAAAGATATGATGACACAGCCTTAAAATTTCCTTTAAACCCTATCCATATGTTCTGTTTTGCCAGGACTTGCTAATTACTTCTCTCTCTATGAACAACTCATCCTCTTCTAAGAAGCATCCTAAGTTTTGTAAGAAAAACTAAAACCAAGTTCCTTCTACTTTCCTTTAATTTGCTGTTTCTCTGGTTTCCCAATGAATATCTCTGTCGTTCACACAGTTGCTGAAGTCTGAGTCCTTGACTGCTGAAATTTTAACAGCTCCTTTCTGTACCCTTCTTTCTACCTCCAAGCATGCTGAATAGATTATCAAGTATCTTTTTATTCCTTCCGTGATCACTTTCACATATCTGTGCCCATCCAGTCCTTTTCAGATGAAACAACTGTCCCTCCCCTGGAAGCATTTCCTATGGTCCTTTTCAACTGGTTTGTCAAATTAAAGCTGGAAATATCGCTGTTGAATTTGAGTCATGCCCCTTTCTTTGACTAAAGTCTTTTATTTGTTTCTCATTTCTCAGTAATGAAGTCCAAATTCATTATGCAATCCTTATTTTCTATTTTAGCCTTTACATATTGTTGAAAAATTGTTTTAAAGCTACTAATCTTTTATAAACGTCTTTGCCATTTTTTGAAATTGGTTATTACCTTTACTTAAAATGGTTCTCTGTTGGAACAATCCCCCTACCCATTGCCTGAGAAATCTTACATGCCTTAGTTACTTTTCCAACCTGCTGGTGGGCCAGTACAACTGTTTCACCATAATCTTTTTTTGTTTGTTTGTTTTTTGAGACAGGGTCTCACTTTGTAGTTCAGGCTGGCTCTGAGCTCACTATGTAGCCCAAGCAAGCCGCCACGAATTCAGCAATCCTCCTGTCTCTGTCTCCCGAGTGCTGAGATGACAGGCGTGAGCCACCACGCTTGGCACTGTGGTATGTGGTATTGAATGCTGGTGGGCGTGAGTCTCCATGCCCAGCCTTGTATGTGGTTACCGGGGATTGAACTCAGGACCTTGTGTTTGCGAGGCAGGCACCAGAACCACTGAGCTAACCCTCCGGCCCCCACCATAATCTTATCATTAGTACACTAATGTGATTTATAACTAATTATTTATTTGTCCCGTTGGTAGAACTTATGTTCCCCTGCATCCTAAACCAGTTCAAGTGATAGAGTAATTAGTATTCTCTTACATGTGTTGAGTGAGTCAGTCTACGTGCCTGATATACTGTTAGACATTCACAGACACTATCTTCATGTGCATAAGGCCTTACTTGAGCAGGCATTATCATGCTTGTAATGGGAGGATGACAATGGGGGGCTCAGAAACCAGAGCAATATGTTGAGATTGCAAAGAGGGGTCAGTGGTGGGCTGTTGATCAAATTCAGATTGCCAGTTTTCTTTCTAAAGTCACTTAAATGAGATAAGGTGATTGATTTCATGAATGCAGAATAATGGCTGCAGATGACAGAGAGACAGATAAAGATTATAGGCCTTTCAAAAAGTGGAAAAATCCAGTGGAGAGTAAAAAGAGACTCATACTCTCATACTTTATTGAATTCAGTTGCACCTTCAGCTAGGAAGGGAGGGTGAATCTCAGAACGTAAGTGCTAGGGTTCCCTGTGCCCTCTCCTTGAGTAGGTACACCCCTGGAAGGTCCACTACTTGAAACCAAACCCCCAAGCTCTGCCCACCAGAGTTGATTCTGTGAACTTTCTGTCTAGGGTTTATCTGCTCTTTATTTCATAAAGACATCATAATTTTATCTTTTTACAGCATGAATTATTTTCCCACATATACCTCCAAAACTTTGCTTAAGGATATTATTTATATTAGAAGAGTTTGTTGCCATACTGTGGAGGGCCAAGAGAGATTTTACCCTCACAGTGATCTTTTTGGTGTTAAAAATCTTGATAATTACCAGTGTAGTACTTTCTGTTTGATGAATGTGGCCTCGAATTTACTGCTGAAAATCTGTACCATATATAAGGCTCTTTGCAAAACTTTAAACAGGAGATCTTCTTGGTCCTTACTTTCAAACATTGAGTTCTACTTTATGATGTCTTAAAATTTCCACACATTTAGTAAAAAATGATTTAAAAAGGAAACATTTTCAGGATTAAAGCTGTCCTGTAGAGATTTGACTGGTTGAACATGGAGAACAAAGCAATATGAATGAAGGATTTTAGAATAAATCATCATTAACCATACATGACATGTTGTACACCAGCTAAGATCTGATGGATGATTAGTCACCTAATTAGGTTTGAAATTCATTTAAATTTGTGGCTTAAATCCCTGGCCCACCCACCTGCTTTTATTACTGCCATTTAAGCACTGAATACATTTCAGAGTCTATGACAAGTACCTCATGGCCTAACCAAATTCATGCTGGATAGAGATAAAATTGACCTATTTGGGTGATCAGTGAATCAGTATCTGTTGAGACCTACATTTCCCACTGAATTTTATATACTTACTTTTCAGTGTTCAATGAGAAAAGTATCTTTCTGTAGAAACTCTCATAGGGTGGTTCCTGAGGTAAAATATTCTCACTACTTGCTTTACTTGGTAATAGTAGGAAACAGGATTGAGAAAATAATATAATAAGGGAAACTATTCCCTGTGATGTATGTTACTCTTTATGGTTACCAAGTTGTCATATAATATATGTCCTATTTCATTAACAGTAAGACACTTTCACTGATTTTTCAAGTATGATAAATTTTATCATCACAATTTTTGTATACAATTTTGATAAATTTTATCAGACTTGAAAGTAGAACATATTTTATAATCAATGGTGGTGTCATATTTACTTTCCAGTTTTTCTTTCTTAATAGTACATGAAATAATGGCATGTCTTACAATCAGTGGCATGCTAAATTCAATGAAATATGATACTTTTTTGACAAGTCTTTTGGTTTCACAAGACAACTTCTATTTTGAATAAATTGACTTACTAGACACATTTATTCTCTTATTTCTTCATTTTGGCATATACTAGTGACACTACTTTTGGATTAAGAAAATGAAATAAGACATTCTTACTGCTTCCTAATAATTTATAGTCAAGTAGGGAAAGTACCTGTATCAAGTATACCATGTTGGTCTTTTGTTATTCTAACACAACATCTGAGATAATCAACTTAAAAAGAGGAAAGACTTATAGTTTGCAAAATTTCAATCCACAGTTTTCCAATTTGATTGACTTTTTTTTTTTTTTGAGAAAGGGTCTCGCTTTGTAGTTCAGGCTGGCCCTGAGCTCACTATGTAGCCCAGGCAAGCCTGGAACTCAGCAATCCTCCTGCCTCTGCCTCCCAAGTGCTGGGATTACAGGTGTGAGCCACCACGCCCGGCACTGTGGTATGTGGTATTGATTGCTGGTGGGCGTGAGTCTCCATGCCCAGCATTGTATGTGGTTGCCAGGGATTGAACCCAGGACCTTGCGCTTGTGAGGCAGGCACCAGAACCACTGAGCTAACCCTCTGGCCCCCAATTTGATTGACTTTTGAATTTTTTCTTATTTTTTTGAGACAAGTTCTCCCTTTGTAGTTCAGACTGGCCTTGAGCTCACTGTGTAGCCCAGGCAAGCCTCAAACTCAGCAAAGCCTCTGTCTCCTGAGTGCTAGGATTACAGACATGAGCCACCAAGCCTGGCATTGTGATTTGTGGTACTTGTTGCTGGTGGGTGTGAGTCACCAAGTCTGGTGTTATTGTATGTGGTTAGCAGGGATTGAACTCAGGACCTTGTGCTTTCTAGGCAGGCACTGGAACCACTGAGTTAAATCTCCAACCCTTGATTGCTTTTTTTTTTTTTTTTTTTTTTTTTTTTTTTTTTTTGTGGTACTGGAGATTGAACTTGGGCTGTTGAGTGTCCAAGGTTGGCGTGGTACCACTTGAGCTAAATCCCCAGGCCCCTTGATTGCTTTCTTGACCTATGGCAAGACCATACATACATCACAATAGAAGAACACAGCAGCACAAAGGCCTAATTCTCATCATGGCCTGGAACAACAGAAAGAATAAGAAACCATGGGCATGTCCCAAAAGTCCAAGTAGCTCCCACTAAGCCTGATTTATTAAGTTTCAACCAATTCTCAGTAGCTTCAAGCTGGGCATAAGAGTTCAACACCTAGGCCTTGGGGATGCATTTCAGAACCAAACTACAGTGTACAATGTGATAGAAAATGCTGGTGAGTGTTGTACTCAAGGGTAAATAGAAGGTGCACTATGGAGTAGCATGAACTCAGCATCATTCTTCAAATTCATCGCTTTTGTATATTTGTAATTTTATGAAATATAGTTGTTCCTTGTCCCTTTCATGCTGACATCTCTTTAGCTTTTTTCTTTGTTTTGCTTCTAAGAGTAGGTAAGTGCTTATTGACTTACCTCTCTTTCAGACTTCGCTTATAAGAATCACAGAGAATGTCTATTTATAGTAAAGATTTTCATGGTTCTCACCATGAGATTCTGGTGCAGGAGGTGGGAACCCCTGAGTCTATGCTTTGAATAAGTGGCTCCTCACTCTAGATGATTCTCTGTTTAAGGTAATATTTTGTCTGACTTGAGGTTTTAAGCTGGGCACTAGAAACAGTTATAATTATAAGAATACAACATTTCCATTGCATCCTCTTTCTTTAAATATCCAAATAGGATTCAGTTAAATGGGATGTTCAAATAGCAGTGACAATTGTGTTGGAATGGAAGCCTGTATTCAGTAGATAGAAGATTTGTCATATTCCCTTACAGAAGCTCATATTTGGCAACCAGGAAAGCAATCAACAACAACAACATATTTCAAAATGTTTATGGTGATGGCAATGCCCTGCTATTTTTCTATATTTGTGAAATAAGAAATTGGGAGTGATGAAGGGAGACAAGAACAAACTGATCTAATCTTGAGAGGTCAGGAGGGAGGCAGTAGAGGGAGGAGGGTTACAAGCAGAACCGGGCAACACACCTACCTGATTTCCTCATCTGCCTCAAACCAGCTCCATTCTGTGCCATTTGTAGAATTTGCACCATTGCCAAGTGAGCCAGACTGCAATAGGAAGCAGCTTAGATGTTGGGGAAGGGTTTTTCTACCTAGGGATTCTACTCCTACTAATCTCCTTCAGTTCAACAGGTGTCCATTAATTTCAGTGGCTGTGCTGGCCAGTAAATTTCACTTGAATTGAAAATATTTTATTTTAAGCTATTTTGGGGATTCAGTAATGATACCTCATGTATAGGGACCAACATATGCTTTTGACCTCTGTAAATTTGTTGTTTTTCACATCAGCCATTGTGAATACCTCTTACGAGAACTTCAGGGTTATGGTTGGGCTATGGAGAGCCAGATATAGTCAATGTGCTTGGTGAATATTTTACTTGAATATGCAAAATGACGGTCACTGATCATTTGCTTTTATGTTCTGGTTTAGACCCCATAAAAACAAACAACCTCATAATGTGCTGTTGAGAGCAGCCAATGGGAGTTATCCAATGGTGCTTATAATCATTAACTGGTTAAATGAACAAGATTCTTGAGTGTCTTTTCAATGAGCTTGAAAATATTGAATATCTTTTTAATATACCCCATTTTTAAAATAACCCATTTTTTTGCTAGTGATTCTCAACTGTTTGGTAATATATAAGAAACCATAAACATAACTTTATTCATATAACCATACATATGGATGTCCCAATGACAAACAGGGCTCCATGTTGAGTGAGTGTATTTGTCAGTCTTCCATATATGTCAACATAAGGAAACTTCAGTGAAATATGGAAAATATTGTGGGGTTTACCCATTATCATCTGTCTGCTGCCTATATTCCCTCAGTGGTGTTCTCTGACATCTAATGGTAACCTACTCAAAAATCTGGATCATTTAGACTTTTCTAAAGGTAGAAAGGATCTATAAATGATAGCTTTGAGCACTCTTGTCATTTGATTGCTTTTCTCTTTTACTTTTCTTTAGTTCTGTGCTGTTTATATTTTAATAAGTGTTTGGTTCTAATTTTGTCTGGTTGGTTAATTTCAGTCACTGAGGTGGTGTAAATGGATTTTATTCTTCTTGGAAATGCTGCATAATTTTTATTAAGATGACTGAAGAAGTCCACTTGATGGCCTATTACCACTGAGGCAATCTACACAAGTTTGCAGGCTTCTTACGACAGTTAGGTGCTTTGGAGGGAAAACTTGAGATAGTACCAAAAATGAATAAAGGGATTTAGGGATTTTCCTACATTCAATATTACTTATATTTTCTCATTTCCAGCTGCCTTTTTAAGCCTCTAAACTTCATATTGCTTCTTATGCAGAGGCAGTTTAATGATGTACTTCTTAGATCTGAGATAATAGCAGCAAAAATGTTCTACATAATTAGGGAGCTCCTAGATGAAGCACTCAGTGATAGAGGATACTTTCTAATTGACTTGTAACTTGTTTTCCTTAATTTTTTGACCACTCAACAGGCTCATTCTCTGAAGGAGGATGAACAAAGTTCACTTATGGAAAACATCTTCTTCAAATTAAACTCTCAGAATATGGAACTCCTATTTTCTGTTAAAAGGTTTAAATCACTTAAATTCTTCTACAGTGATAAATACAGTATAGTCAGGAACCAGAGAAATGCTTTGCAGAATTAATTGTTGTCATTTTATGTATTTAATCGGACATCACACTTTGTTAACTTAGCTAACCCATTAAGTTTAATCAGACTTGTAAAAGAAAAAGTTAATGATCAAAATTTTCAAAAAATCTGGATTCTAGAGAGTCTTCATTTGTAACAACAGAGGACTGAGTTACAAAGATATGCATTTGTTTATTCTCAAAGAGTCTTTCTGTAAAGTCTGATTCTCTGCCAAGATACTATATCCAGGAATTTCTTTATTTGTGATATGTAAACTGTACATTAGTAGAAAGGGTTAGATCGAAAAAAATGTTAAGTTTTATATTAGTGGTTCATATTTCATAAATTCTTATATTACAGAACTATTTATGAGTTAGCCAAGGCAACGTGAAGTGTTGGAACTCATGGAAGGTTGTAGATTTCTCCTCTGCATGCTGATCCATTGAGTGGATATATACTTCTAAGTCAAAAGTTTTATGCAGTTCTTTGTGCTTTTGCATGTAATTTCAGTTCAAAGTATTTTGGTTTCATTGGCATTTTCAGTGTCTTTGAGAGAAACTGGCTATTGTATACCATTCTCAGACAAGGAATTGTTATCCTGCTTGAACAAGGCTGGTGGTTTCAAAATGTACTTTCTGCTGAATTGGGCTTTCTGTAGAATGGGACAGCGCAGAGATTAGGCAAACAAATAGGACAGAGAATGCGGACTTTTATTTCTACTCTCTTGTGTCTCCTGCCAGTCTGGTGTGTGTGTGTGTGTGTGTGTGTGTGTGTGTGTGTGTGTGTGTCTGTGAAAGAACAGCCACAGTGTGGTGGTACTGTTCTGCTCATTAGAACAGCTGTAGCTGTTTCATGTCCGAGATCCACTCTTCTCCAAGGGGGCTTTTCATGCACACTACACTGGGGCGCAATGATTTTGCACTCACCAAGGTCATACAGCCCTACCACCGTCTCCACTGTGTCACCACCTAGTTAGGAAAGTCCTGCTAGGTTGTCATGGGAGTTTCTTAATTCCTTGTTTGTTTTCCTGATGACACCTGCGAAGGAAAGCTATTTTTAAAAAAGTATTATGAATATCACAGGTTTAGCATTTTGATGAATTCACAATAAGGATCTTAAAAGAGGTTCTTCAAGCTCTAGTTTCACAGGTTTGTTTTGGGAATAGGGAAACCAAGTGGGTTGTTAAGATGTCACAAGAGGTAGAGAGAGGTCTGTTACCTGATTATCTTAGAAAAAGCTTCTTTTATTATTCCACACTGTTTCTGATGAGAAAGTCCCCATTTCCTGAACACAAGAATATTTGTAATTCCATTTTGGAGTAAAACAAAAACAGATCTCTCAAGCATAATGATATGGTTAATCTAGTGTTTCTTATCACCTTACTGTCAACAATATTCAATTTATTTTAGAACACATTGGATTATTAAAATAATGAAAAATCTCTTTTCTCTGGAAGTCCTGATTTTACTTTTTCCATAAGTTGATCAAGAACCTGTTATCAATGAAATGCTACAATAAGTGCTGCGGAGATAAAAATGAGGACACAACACTCACCCTGCAACCCTGGGGCTTCCAGCCTGTCTTAATCTTTGAGAACCAGCATGTTTCAGGCTGAGGGAATAGGTCCTCAATCTCAATTAACTAGACTGCAGAAACTCAAGCAGAGAAGGAGTGACAACCTATTTAAATGGTATTCTATAAGCTGCATATAAATTTATAAATCTTCAATTTTCTGCTGAGATGGAACAGTCTTTTTTCCTCAGAGAAACAGCATGTACTTTCCTATGGACATCTTGAAGTATTTGACATGTTCAATGACTCTTTCTACATTTTCACATAGAATTTTCTTATCTTCTCAGGCATTTTCCTTCTATTGGTTTTGATAGTTTCTATATTTCACTTTCCAAGTACTTTGACATATCAATTTTATATCTCTTCCTGGGTTATACAAGACTCTTGTTTGGTTGATTTTATCTGTCTTTTGTACAGATTTCTTTTCTTAGCTTTCAAGAGTATACTTTCTGGCTGCTAGGCCTTTGAGAATTTAAATGATATATTTTAGAGTTTTGCAGGTTTCAGTTGTATTTCAACTTATTTTGTTATATTGTAGATGTTGCCTTTAAAATACTTTTATAGTCATTGAATACTTACATTTGGCAAGGTGACATTGATTTCTAGTAAATAGCTTAATGCTGATATTTTCTTCCTTTAAATAAAACACATTTCACTGCTCACCTTGGTTAATTTTGTTGTCAGAAAGAAACTCTATGGTGATTTAGATTGTGGTAAAATGATACACAATATAAAGATGTGGTATAAACCGAAGGTATTCCTTTATCACCTGACAGGCAAGAGCCAAGTGCTATTTGATGACACAGCATGTTGGGGCACTCTGTGTATTTCAGAGGATGGAACTGCATCTGTCTGGTTGTTCTTCACATTCTTATTTTTTTTTCTAGAAAATTGTTGAATCGTCAATTTCCTTATGACTTTACCTGTGCTATTACAGTCCCAGCACAAAAAAAGCAGACATATAACAATTTAGTTCGAACGTGATTGGAAAAGGAATAGTTGCCAAAAATAATATAGCAAAAAAACTATATCCCTTGAATTTACTCGTGGATTAATAACTGTGAACATTTGGGATGGCCTATTATATTTTCTTCACTTTTGCTAAAGAAATACACAATAAATACACAGTCAATAAGTAAATAATACGTAAACAGTGGTAGAAGTGTAGCTCAGCACAAAGGCCCTGGGTTCAGTTCTCAGTACCTTGGAAAGAAAACACACAAACTAAATTTTTGGTTATCAGTATGTAAGTAAGATGGTGGAACAGGAGGGCTCCCTTTTCATATTACCAAAACAAAAAAGAAGATAGTCAACTTTCTTTGAATGGAAAGTCTCAGAGCAACATGAGAGTACAATGAAAAATGTGTGGTGACATAGTGGAACAAACAAACAAAAAAATCCAGACAAAACCAGTGTCAGAGAATAACTTCAGAGGGAGCATGGTTATGGAGATGAACATACCTGGTTGTGTGAAGATGGCTGAGCATAAAATGGGGATGGGAGTGTGAGGTATCACTTAACCAATATGCACCACAGCAGCCCCGTCCCCTTGCAGAGGACTTTAGCACTGTGACAATAATAAGCATTCTAATAAGATGGTCTCTATGCTGTGGTTGGGTTTTGAGTAATGTTTGAAATAAAAGCGACTGAGTCCAGTAGAGGCAGATGATGTGTCTTGAAATGAATTAAATAAATAATTGCAATGATCATCTAGGCAAAGACAGGCTTAGGGTTTTGGTGAAACTAAAATCATTTATAAATACTATATGTATGAAAGTGTGTACTCTGAGAGAGCTGATGAGTTTGTCTTTTGTGATATGTCGAAGCATATTTTGGTTCTTCTTTTCATTTCAGTTTCATAGAAGCTCTCTTATGTGGAGTAAAAATAACCCTCACAGTACTCTCTTTTTCTTTCATGTACATTTTTCTTCTCTATTTTTATCCCAGCTTACCATTCTGTGTCCCTGGAGTTGAGAGAACACAGAATCAAAGCCCAAATAATATATTGCACCAAACTGTTTTCTACTGTTAATAACAAGTAGCCCATGTGAACATGGCTTGCTTTTTCTCTCACAGTGGTTCTCTGAAAAGTAGGGAGGTAACTGGTATGAAGGGTCCGTTAGCCTCTCTGCTCTTTTTCAGTTAAATTTCTCTTGGTTAGAAATAAATTCTCTAAACACAATGGAAATAAACCCTCTGAGCTGAATCTGAAAGCTGAAAAACTTGTCTTAAAAAGTCTTGGTTATGAATCTTGTCAAATTAATACAGTTTGAATGACTTTAGTGAAAGAAATTATTTATATCTTCTCATGGTTTTCCCATGATCTTCCCTATACTCTTGAGATGTCTTTGAAATAACATTTTTGTATTATAGACATAGGAAAACACACATAGCAATTATGAACTGTTAGAATTCCTACATTCTTAATTTGGTTTACATTCACAAAGTAACAAAGAGAAAAAAGATAAAGTACCAAAGTAAAGAGATTTTACAGTCAGCATTTAAATACCTCTGTTTCCTAACCTCAAGTGCCACTTAGGACTTTTTTGACAAATAACACATTTGGTGGTCAATACTACCTCACTCAGCCAGAGGAAACAAGCTCTACCACTGTCATTTGCTTTGGGATAGAGTCTTACACGAAGCCATCTAGTGTTTGATAAATTGATCCTTTAGTCTCGAGGGACAGGAAATCCATGTGCTCACACACTATCCTGTTGGTCAGTAGGCTTGTGAAAACAACCAAATTCAGAGAGACAGCAGTTTGTCCCCAGTGTGTATTTTTGAGATTTATATTCTCTGGGTAGTGCATGCTTGAGTGCATACGTGCGTGCGTGTGTGTGTGTGTGTGTGTGTGTGTAACAAGAAGAAAATAGATTTATCAATACATAGTAAGACAGTAATTGAAATGTAACATATTCATTGGATTACATGAGAAAAAGAAGCATACCGGAATCAGAGTTTAGCATACATTAGAAAAGTAAGTCTTACTTTAGAAAATTTTCATTTCAGACATGTGAACTGGGTTGCACCATGATTTGCTTTTATCACTGTAGGTTGCAGTAAAAAAATTGAAAATCATTGACCTGAAGCAACTAATGTCTCTTGACCTTTGCCTTTAGGGTTTATTACAAAGTAATAATATAGAAATGCTTAGTAATAACTTTAATGCCTTGTTTTTTACTTTACTATAATTAAATTATGCAATTTTGTAACAAAAATTTGAAAAATAAATATTTTCCAACTATTATCTGAAATGTAAATATGAACTTTAATTACTTTGAAAAAAATCTTGTTTTTGAAGGCATCTTGAACTCCCTTAATTCAAGAGATTCAGAATACATCATATTTTCTTAGCATCTCACTTAGAAATTATGTCTCATCAAGGAAAGCTGAAGCAAGCTCCCTGGGGACACTGTGCAGGAGG
>PVIC010025195.1:0-25498 GCA_004025085.1 Thryonomys swinderianus
CCTCCTTCAACTTGTAAGTATTGGGGCTTTTGTCCCAGTAATGAACTAAGACAGGCCAAAAACACAATATTATGCCTTAGTGGGTGACCACACCCTCGGCTGGCCAAAATTTAGACCAGTTATGTAAGTGAGTAGAACTTGGGTGTGGTGAGGAGCACTGTCCCTGCCTTCACAGAAAGTTGGCTCCTTGAGATTGTGGAGAGACAAACACATTCCTGAGAAGCAGCCTCTACACTCCGCTCCACTCCTACTCCTTTCTTTCCATGGAAAGAATAGTGGTTCTGGTAGGACACGAGAAGGCAGGGGGCTCACACCCTTCTTCCGTCTCTAGGTCTTGCCCAGCTCCCTTCTCCTTCCTTTGCTGAACTATCCCAGAAAGGCTTTGTCTCTAGAGAGAAAACCCTCCATTGTGCCTGTAGAGAAATGAGCACATCTGTGTAGCTCAGGGGTAGAGGAAGAGGAAGCCACTGTTACCTAAAACAGACCTAGATTTTGCCCATTATTGCCTTGACCAATGTCACTTTACCTCCAATAAAACTTTTCCTGTCCTTGGGACTCCATTTATGTGGCCTGTGCTATTTCTCTCTTGCTCAGAGTTCTCATGAGCCAGGCAGGTGAGTGAGACTACCTTGGCTTCTCCAGCCAAGCCAGACTAAGGTATCATGAGGGGCCAACAGAGACTATTCCTGCTGGTTCCTGTTCACAGTCCCAAGGGATTAAGTGGATGCTATTTAAGCCATTATTTTTTTTTTTTTTGCGCCACGCAGATAAAGAAAACTGAACCAGCCTGTTCCCCAAGGATGAGATGCTAGAGTTGCCTGGGCTGGCAGGGATGTCACAGATGAAATGAGATGGAAGATGCAGAACAGAAAAGCCTTGGGGTCCAGAACATGTGAGACAGTCAGGCGCTCAGAAGAGGCTAAGGATTCTGGCCGGAGAGCAGACCTGAGGTGTGAGGAGCAGGACCTTCACCCCACAGCACTGGTTTTCTCAGTGATGTTTGCGATGAAAATACAACTGAGTGGAGTCGGGGGCTGTATTCTGAGGGTGAAGAAGGAGCAAAAAGGTGGTCATCTTGGATGACGGGAAGGCGGCTTGTACGTGGGACACAGCCAGCTTCTGAGCAGTGCTGAGCACCCATTGTGACAGCTCATCATGGCTCCAGTTTGTTAAGTGATTTCAGCTGCAGAGATGCGGGATTTGATGGCAGAGAGGGAGCAAGAAAGGGCAGCTCGCTGGCCTGGTGCACATTGGAATCACCTGGGGGACTTTCAAATAGCCCCAAGTGACTCCTTTAAAACCAACCAACAAACAAAAAGAAAGCTGCTTTCATCCCTCCTTTCCACTCCTGGAATTCCAGGTGTAATCAGTCTAAGCTGAACCTGGGCATCGAATCCAGTTGTTCCTTCCCAGCAGCCTCGTGTGCAGGTCTGACATGTACAGTCGCACAGGCTGCGCACTGCACAGTTCCATAAAGCTCTACTCACACTGTTTGTGTTGGGAAGTTTCCCCCACATCAGGGCTACGTACACAGAGCTTTCAAAATGACATTTGGTGGGCTGCTGTTCCCTGGACTATCTGTAGAGAAATACCTCGGTTCACGAACGTTTCTGTTCTGAAACAATCCAGTTAGCAAACAGAAGAGCTTGGCAAAATTTTGCTTCCATTCACAGACTCTGCACTGGGGGACAAACACCACAGCCATCTTCCTCAGAATCATGGACTGAATTAAGTTCATGAACCATGGTCCCACCTCATTTCTTTTGTCTTCAGGGCCCAGGGTAGTGAACCAGCCCTAGCACATAGTCAGTAAGTGGGGAGGTGGGCACTGTGCCAGCGGGGAGAGGCAAAGGGTGAACTTTGACTCACAGGTGCTGGAACAGTCACATTCCCTTGGCATGTCCAAGGCAATTACAGGCCTTGAGGATTTAAAGGCCGCTTGTTCATTGCTGATAAATCTTTTATAAAGGCCTTGTCACCCAGCATAATTACTCTGCTTGTCTTTAGCTGTTCAAATGCATAAGTCAATGCCACACGAGATTCTGAGAATCCTTCAAACCAGCCTGCGCAGCAGGAACACGGAGGTTTGGAGCCCTTCCCTGGGGGACACACGGACTGGGTCTGTTCAGGGGTCAGAAAGAGACAGTGAGTGTCTGAATTTCTTTCTTGTTGCTCAGACAACACCCTACATCCATGAATTGAAGGAAGAGAGGTTTATCTGGCCTCCTGGTTTCAGTCCACAGTTGGCTGGCTTCCAAGCAGGCTGGCATGGCGGAAAGGCCCAGCAGAGAAGCCTTGTTTATGACCTGGTTGCAGGAAGCAGAGAGACATCAGGGGAGGGAGATGCCCTCCAGTGACCTGCTTCCTCTGACAAGGCTTCATCTCCCAAGATCACATGTACCTATAAACTAATAACTGGACTAACCCTCTGATGGGTATGACGTCCCCATGATTCAGTTACCCCCAGAAGCCCTGTCCAGGAGTGCATGAAACTTTGGGGGGATATCTAGTTATAAACATAACAGTGAGTATGGCAGAGTACACCTATTCTCCCCATTTCCATCCCTTCCTATATCCACATTATCCACCATGGGACTTGGCAGAATGTGCTTTCCTCCTCTAGACTTTGGTCACATAACTGCATAATGAGGAGCCAGTGACAGGTGCCCCATTCTGGCCCTAGGCTTCCAGAGCTCTGTTTGCTCTTCTGTGCCTTTGTCACCGATACAACTGGTTCCTGCCTGGACCACTGCTCCCAGAAGTGGCATGAGAGAGATGCTGGCGAAGCACTTGTTATGGAATGCCACTGAAGTTTTTTTTTTTTTTCTTTTTGGAGACAGGGTCTCGCTTTGTAGTTCAGGCTGGCCCTGAGCTCACTATGGTGCCCAGGCAAGCCGCCGCGAACTCAGCAATCATCCTGTCTCTGCCTCCCGAGTGCTGGGATGACAGGCGTGAGCCACCACGTCCGGCATTGTGGTATGCGGTGTTGATTGTTGGTGGGCGCGAGTCTCCACACCCAGCATTCTATGTGGTTACCGGGGATCGAACTCAGAACCTTGCGCTTGTGAGTCAGGCGCTGGAACCACTGAGCTAACCCTCCGGCCCGCCACTGAAGTTTTTAAGAGCTTTTGTTATACAGCATTATAGCAGCTCTGGCTTATACAATGAGTTATTATCTGGATGACCAGAAAAACAAAGGGGACAAAGGGCAGAGGCAGAAGAGTGTCAAAGAGCATGACAAGCATGACCGTCAGAGGAGCAACAGGCATCTCAGGCCAAGTGCACTACAAGTGAAGTCTAGGGAGAGTCACAGAGCACCCTCTGGACAGAAGGCAAGCGAGGAGGGAACAGAGACCTGAGGAGTTTCCCTGAATGGCTCTGGGGTTTGTGTCTGGGGCTTATTCTTTTCTATGTCTGCACAGAAAACTCTGGGCATAGCCTCACCACACTATCCCCAGTATAAAAGAGATGGTGCCGGGCGTGGTGGCTCAAGCCTGTAATCCCAGCACTCGGGAGGCAGAGGCAGGAGGATTGCTGAGTTCCAGGCTTGCCTGGGCTACAGAGTGAGCTCAGGGCCAGCCTGACCTACAAAGCGAGACCCTGTCTCAACAAACAAACAACAACAACAAAAAAAATAGATGGAGGTGACTATTCACTAGGGAGCAGGGGAGCTGGGCCCTCATGGCAGATTTTCAGTGAAGTCTCTGGGTCATTCAGGCTGGTCACTGCTTCTAAGTCTCAATTTTCTCCTTAGTAAAGGGGGAGATCTTGCAAATGGGTGCATCAGTCAAGATGGGACAGGATATGCCGTGGTGATAAACCCTCAAAACAATACATGCAATTTTTAAGCTTGTGTGTCTGCTTTGTTTCACTTAACATTAATGGTCTCAGGTGCATTCATTTTCCTATGGATAACTCAAGTGTTTCCTTCTTTATGGCAGAGTAGTACTCCATTGCGTATAAATATCACATTTTCTCTACCCATTCATCTGTTGATAGACATACAGGCTGTTTCCATGATTTATCTATTAAGAATTGTGTTGCTATAAACATACAGAGCAAAATAAGATATGATAATAAGAAATTGATAGGTGTTTTGCAAAAGGGAAAGGGATGGAGGGAAAGGGCAGGAAGAAGAAAAGGATGAAAAAGAATTAAGATGTGGGGGCTATTAAAAAATGATAAATATTCCAGGTGTGGTGGCTCATGCCTGTATTCCCAGTACTCATGAGGCAGAGGCAGGAGGATTGCTGATATCGAGGGTTGCCTGAGCTACATAGTGAGCTCAGGGCCAGCCTGAACTACAAAGTGAGATCCTGTCTCAAAAAAAAAAAGAAAAGAATGATAAGTTTGAGTCATTTATACTCAAATGGATGTACCTTCAGGACATACTCATAAGTAAAATAAATAGGTCACAGATGTGTACATATCATATCTGATCTATGGTATGAGAAACTGAAGATGCTAATAAGTTCTAGAATGTATGATGGATATTGTGAAATAGAAAATACATAAAGGGAAATATGGTGGAGGAAATATGGTGAAGGGTAAAGAAAAAGTGTGATGGTAATAAAAAGGGGAGACAAAGGTTATGTTTGTAGGAGATGGGGAGGGTTGTGGGGTGGGTAGGGGAATGGGAAAAAATGAGAATTAAAATGTGTCATATACTGGTACAAATTCCCAATACTGAGTGAGATCACGATGTGTATATACAACGTACCAATAAAAAAAGATGTGGTGGCTAGGGATTTAGTTCAGTAGTTCCAGCAGCTGCCTGGAAAGTACAAGGTCCTGAGTTTGATTCCTGGTATCGCATACCACAATGCCAGGCCTGGTGGTTCATGCCTATAAATCTAGCACGTGGGAGGCAGAGGCAGGAGGATTGCATCGAGTTTGAGGCCGGGGCTACCTAATGAGCTCGGCCAGCCTGAACTACAAGGCAAGACCCTGTCTCAAAAAAAAAAAACACATTAAGATGTGTTATGTGTATGTACCGACTCCCAGTGAGGAAAGCAACCAGTATGTCCTGTAAACATGTACTAACAAAGAATAAAATCCAAGAAAATTAAAAAATAAAGCTCGTTTATTTCAGGTTTCACAGTGAGAACTGGGGATAACAAAACCATCTTGCTCTCAACTGTCGCAAGTTATGAAGGCAGAGGAAAAAGAGGGCGCCTCCAGCCACACAGAGACTCAGTTCCTACCAGAAGGGACATGTTGCCTGTCACATTCGTGAGTCAAGTCTTGTCTGTGACTACATCAAACTTCAAACAGGCAGGGGGTGTGACTTTCCTAGTGCTCGGAAGGAGAGTGGCACAGAGCATCTACAAATGGCCGTGATGACTGCTGCTATGCTCTCCCATACAGTGAGGTATTTTTAATATTTTAAAATAGTAAATGTTTCTTCCAATGGCAACCATCCAGACTTTCCTTCATCATCTCCTACGACATGGTTTCTCAGCCATGAATACAGAACTCAACTATTGACCGATGTCACCATGTCTTTCAGATTTAAATAAAACTGGCTTGAGTCCCTGACTCTCCTCCTGTGGGAAGTCTGAGGTCTCCCTCGGAGCATTCTCCAAGGCCATCCACAAATCCTGGCCACATGTGTGTCATCTCCAGTGGCTTTTGTCTCCTTCCTGTCCCATTCTGACAGGACATGCAGCCTCTTTTCTTTGATTTTCCGTATTTACGCAAAGCACTTGTGTGCAGCTGGGAGACACGTATCACAGCACAACACAGTCTGAAAATGGGTATCAGCCATTCCTATTTTCCGGAATCATTGATCTTCTGTTGTTGAGACTTCCTCTCTGTGCTTTTCTCTACACATTATACTTGGATATACTTTCTCCTATTGGTTTCTATCCATTCTTCATTATGCAGTAGCGCAACTCCACGTTTCCTACTTGGTTTCAGACATATGCTTTCACATGCAGACTCCCAAAGGGGCTGCGAACCGAAGTACCATGTTCTTCTGCTTTTGAGTGGCTCAGAAGAACTGGCAGAGACTGTGAAATTCGAATTGTCTCCCCTCTACTACAGCCCAGGCTACTCCATGAGCGACAGGGAGCAGTATAGAGATTTACATGCCCACTAAGGCAGGTATTTCGGCCTTTGCCTTGCCCCTGCCCTTAAAAGGTAGCAAATGCTCAAGCCACTTTGGTTTTAAATAACTCTTTCTCCCTTTTAAATACGGACACATTCACATGCCGATGCCAAGTACCATGCCCCAAACCCAAGGGGATGGTACTATGTTTATCCTCATTTTATTGATGAGGTAACTGAGGCTTGAGAAGGGAAAGCTGTTCGCCAGAATCCCCCACACAGCTTGTGTAAAGTACCCCACAGTTCAACCAGCCCTCTTCCATCTCCGTCAAACTGTATCTCTGACCACATGTGTTTTACTAGAGCGGTCCTCAACCAAAAGCGTTCAAAGCAGGGAAAAAATTACCTGAAGGTGCATTTCCTGCTATCACCTGCCTTTTATCTTTTTTGAGATTATTCTTACTGGCACCATTCAGACATACATAATGATCACATTCACATAGGGAATTTGTTCCTGTACATGATATACCTTGATTCTTCCTTCCCCTCCCTTCAATCCCTCTTCCCCTCCTTATTTATAAAAGCTTTGTTTCATTTCTTTCCTTTTATTCTTTTTTCTCTTTTCCCTTCCTTACTTGTCCCCTTCCTTTTATTCCCTTTTACATTTAAACATTTCTTCCTATTTCCCAATATCCATTATACATTTCAGTCCTTATTTATACTTGTAGTTTCTCATACCAGAGAAACATGTGTTTCCAGTTTATTTTGGCCAAAAGTACAGTCTCAAGGCACATCCTTTTAGCTACAAATATCTCCAGTGTACCCTTCTTTATAGCTGAATAGTACTTCACTGGATTTTTAAAAACTCACTACATCTTTTTTATCCAATCACAGTTGATGGGCATGGCTGTTTCCAATATTTAGGTGTTACAAACTGGGTTGCTATAAACATGGGTGTGCATGTTTTATAGCACTGTGCTATGGTGCTTTTAATTCTTTCAAGAAGATACCAAGAAAAGAAACAGCTGGGCCAAATGGAGCCTTTAGATTTTGAAGAAATTCCACCCTGATTTCCACAGCGGTTGCACCAGTCTATATTCCCACCAACAGTGGAAAGGGTTCCCTTTTCCCCATAGCCCCACCAGCATTTGTTATTGGTCGATTTCTTAATAATAGTCATTCTTTCAGGAGTAAGATGGAATCTCAGTATTGTTTTAATTTGTATCTCTCAGATGATTAGCCGTATTGAACATTTTTTTCATATATTTATTTGCCATTTGTACTTTATCTGAGAAGTATATACTTACTTCAGATGCTCATTTTTGGACTGGGTCTTTAAATTGGGGAGAGGGATCTTATTTTTCAGTGCTTTATATATTCTAGATATTATTCCTCTCTCTCTGAGGAATGCCTGGCCTAAAGTTTTTCCCACTCTGTGGCTTTTCTCTTCACTGTATTGGTGGTTTCTTTTGCTGTGCAAAAGCTTTTTAATAAGCTGAGATCTCAGTTGCTGATCCTTTGTAATATTTCCTATGCAATAGAAGTTTTAGTCACAAAACCATTGCCTACTTCTGTGTCTTCCAGTTTTATCTATTCTCTCTTCCAGCAGACTTAGTGTTTCTATTTTAATATTTAGATCTTTGACCCATTTCAATTTTAGTTTAGGAATGCCTTTTTTGAGAGAAAGAGGGAGGGGGAGAGAGAGAGAAAGAGAGAGAGAGAGAGAGAGAGAGAGAGAGAGAGAGAGAGAGAGAGAGAGAGAGAGAGAGAGAGAAGGGGTCTTGCTTTGTAGTCCAGGCTGGCCCTGGGCTCCCTATGTAACCCGGCTAACCTTGAACTCGAGGCAATCCTCCTGCCTCTGCCTACTGAGTGCCGGGATTACAGGTGTGAGCCACCACGCCCAGCACTGTGGTATGTGGTACTGGGATCAAACTCAAGACATTGTGCTTCCTAGGCAGATGCCAGAACCACTGAGCTAAATCCCGGCCCAGTAGCTGCCTTTTAAAATCAGATTTAATCAGCAAAGAATGACAAATGTGTCTACACAAAAAATGATGACAAATGTGTCTACTTATATTTAATTCTTAGAGAAACAACAAAAACTTTAAAAAGCAGGAATTTGGGTGGTACTATTGATCATTTTTTAGAAAATCAAAACTTACTATCTATTCTTGCAAGTATGGGAGATTAAATACCTTGAAAGAAAAATCCCCCCCCAAATTAAAAACCAATTGTATCAGCATAATAAGTAATTGGGAATTTTCTTTTGGTATTTGATTAATCACTACAGATATGGAAATGACTTTGAGTGATGTGTCAAAATTCAAACTATGAGAGAGATGGTTAATGCTATGGAAATTATTATGGTTGATGATCATTAGAACTGAGATCAAGAAACTACAGAAAGTTTCCTAAGGGTTGGGCTACAGAGAAAGGAAATGAACCAAGAGTTCAAATAATCACCTAACCCACAAAAAAGCCAAAGTTGATAAATGATCATGAAAATCTTATAGAGAGTGATAGACATAGATGACATGGATTCCACAGGGTTTTGTCTTTCTGGTTTGAAAAATTATGATGTAGAGATGGTCATATTTTCTTCTTCTTTGAATTTTCCCAGTTATCATTCCTCTCAGCTTTTATATATATGAGGATGATGGATGACCACACTTATATGAATGACTGTAAAATTATTTCACTCAAGAGACTAGATATACTTAGTTTGGGAGATATTTTCACTTGAATAACCAGATCCAATTAACTCTGTTCTTTGTATTTCAGTAAGAATTAGTTTCCTCTCCATAGTTTTTCATTTTGATAAGATGTCCATACATTCAGTTGTTTTGCATTGAAATTTCAAAAGAACAATGCCAAAAAAAAACTATGCCAATTAATTACCAAGTCCAACTGATTAGATCCAGTTTAACAAAAGGAGGTTAGATTTTTCTATTTATAAATATTATTTTCTTATTTAAAAATCTCTATTGACAACTAGTTATCTATTTGGAAATAAAATTGTACCTACAGGGCCAGATATTTAGCTCAGTGGTTCCAGCGCCTGACTTGCCAGTGCAAGGTCCTGAGTTCGATCCCGGTGACCACATAGAATGCTGGGCATGGCAACTCACGCCTATAATCCCAGCACTCAGGAGGCAGAGGCAGGAGGATTGCTGAGTTCGAGGCTTGCCTGGGTTACATACTGAGCTCAGGGCCAGCCTGAACTACAAAGCGAGACCCTGTCTCAAAAAAAAAATTATACCTACACATACAAAATAAATTCCATGTATATTACAAGTTTAAGTACATAGCTGCCCTACCCCCAAAAACGCTCTACAAAAAGACAAAATTATTTTTATAATCTTGAGGTATGGATGACCTTCCATACCATGGAACAAAGAAATAAAGCAGGCGTATAACAATACGATTACAAAGTTAATATAATTAATATTTAAGAATCAATATGAAAAATCTTCAGAGAAAAACAGACAATAAAAATTATCAAAAAAGAGAAATATAGAGGAGAAATATGAAACCTAGCATTTTTTAAATGCTATTTAAAGCATTAGTAAATATTATAATGACTGATTTGCCCAGAGTGGGCAAAGGCATGAAGAAATGGATAGTTTCAAACTGTGTTAGTTGGAATTCATGACTGTATAAGATGTCTAGAGTGCACGTAGTTAGGGGGGATGAAGTGAGTTGTATATCATGGACAATAGTTTCTATTAGTGATGTACTTGGGTTTTAAAAGCTTTAATCAATGTTCTTTCTCTCTTCCTTCTTTCTGTCTTTCTGTGTTGGTACTAAGAGTCAAATTTAAGAGCTTGCTCTTGCCAGGCAGGTGTTGCACCACTGAGCTAAATCTCGGCCTCTGTTAGTCAATGTTCTTACTTTACATATTCTTAGAAAAATCATCCATCTGATCTACATCTTAAAACATATCAGTCTAAGGAGGCATAGAGTAATCTTTTTTAAAAAGCAAAACAAACAAAAAGCTGGAGTAAGGATCCAGCGGATGCTTAAGACAAGTAGCAATTAGTTAAAAAGGAAAAAAAAAGTTATTTTTCTCTCACAGTATAAAAAACTCATATTTCTCATTTCTTTCTTGGAAAAGATGAGAAATTACTGTTAGGGAAGTGAAACAATTTTCACAGTGGTGTATATCTCTAATCCAAGTACCCTGGGAGATTTAAACAAGAAGATCATAAGCCCAGCCTAGGAAACTTAGCAAGACTATCTCAAAATGCAAAATGTTTAAAGCTGTGTGTAGCTTAATGTGAAGGCCCCAGATTCAATTCCCAGTACCCTCCCCTCAAAACAACACAGCACAAAACAAATACTTTGTGGTTATACCCTTCCTTATTACTAAGGTTGACATTCTTTTATTTCCTTTGTAATAGTAATATAAAATTAATCTGATTTTCTTTTGAAAGAATCAGATCTTAGTTATTCTAATAAATATTAGACTAATTTATTAGTTTATTCATTTTATCACTTTTTGATTTATTTTTTAGTCTTTTCTAGACTAAAATGCTAATTTAAGTATTTTCTAGTTGATCTTATTTAGTTAAAGTATCTTGGAAAGCTATAAGGTATCCTTTAAATATAGATTTAGCCATAAATGCTAACTTTTGATGTGCTTGTGCCACCTTTAAATAAAAAAATCTGTAATTTGTAATTTTATATTTTAGTCCTATAATCCAAAAGTTATTCAGAACGTTGCTTTTAAATTTGCATGTAATTAATTAAAACATAGCAATAAAGTTCCAGCTGTACTGCACTGTAAGAGAATGAGTTTATTTTAAAAATTTCTACTTTTAGGATTTATCAACACTCTGCCTACTGTGCAATTAGTTTCTGTGTATGCATTCTGTATATAGATATTTGGAACAACTGTGGATGTTGGGTTTGGGGAATGAAGTTTTATATAGATATTTTAATAAAGCTCATTAATCTTCATTAGGATCTTTCATATTTGTCCTCATCTATGATGTATGCTAACATTTGAGAAAAGAATATAAAAGTATATCATTCTCAGTGCAGTACACACCTTTTATCTTGTTTCTGAAGTCTAGTTGCAAGACAATAAAGGAGACAAACCCCTCCATGTGATAAGCTCTGCTGTCTGCTGCACAGAGACAAAAGAGGTAAAAACTCTTGTATTTGAGCCCCCTGAGCTTAGTCAGGAGAGGCAACACCCCCAAGATGTGCCCTGTGCCTGTGCCCTGCAATGTGCCAGGGAACAGCTCAGTAGGAGTGAGGGCCAGCTATGCAGAGGGCTCTATCTGTCTGCTGCCTGGAAAGGTTCCCAAGTTTTCTCTGGCTACAGGGGCACATTTACAGGCATTTCCTTACATTCCCCCTTAGGCCCCAAGGAACATCTGCCCCATGCTGCTGCAAAACTCCGTGGTTTCTCAGTGTGGGGAACCTTAAGGCTGACTCCTAGGCTGGTCAAGTATTGATGACTCTTCTTCCATTGCAATCGATACCTTTAGAATCATTACTCCTATCTTTGGTAATCATAACAGCCTTGCTATTAGGGAAGAACAGACCCAAACATTCTGGTTTTGCAAGTCCCAGGGAGGGGGAGGACTCACCTTAGATCTCCTGTCTCCTTACTAAGATCAGTGTGAGTCCCCAAATCATTTTCAGTCCAATCCTGAAATGCTCCTGGGTCTCGAGGCTGCCTCCCAGGGCCCAGATCTCAATGACACAGCGGCCACCAGCCACCCCAGTAATTCTCACAGGCAGAATCAGGCAGCTGAAACTCACCTGGCTTTTAGCAGGGGCCTCATTTGTGGGTGCAAGATTTCACTTCCTTCTTTGGTTGTCTGGGAGTGAAAATAGCTTTACCACACAAGAGTTACCCTCTACTTATTAAAGACAGAATTACACTTCCCATTATATAATAGAGGTGTTACTGCTGCCAAAAAAAAAAAAATTGCTTTGAAGATATAATTACAATAGAAAATCTCCTGGTCTAGTCCTGCGTCCTCACTACCAGGAGGCCCAAAGAAACTGTATCTGATGAGAAAATACCACTCATCTTCCTACAACACTATTTCCCAAGGTATGCATGGTTTAAGAACATGAAGGAGTGTAATTCAGAAAAACCTGGATACTAAAAACTGTTTCAGAATCATAATGCCCCTGTAGTTTTCACCTGGCCAATATTTGTAGTGACCACTGAGGAGGGGCTATAAAAACCCTGTGATTCTCAAGCGTTTTCCTGTCCTGTGTGCTCAGTTCCAGTCTCCCCACTGTGCTGTAAGCAGAAGGTGCACAACTCTCTGCTTGGATATATAAACGAGTCCATCACAGCCCAGTAACTGCAATGGGTCTCTGTCTCCCGAGCTTGGGACAGGACTCTAGACAGGATCTGTGACAACCTCTACCTCTCGGATTCCCTGGCCGTGGGTATTATCATTCTGTAGCGTGATAGGAAGACCTCTGAAGATTTGGGTTCAAACCCACTCACTGAATGCTGAGGGCTATGGGGCACTTGGCTCATTTTCTTTGAGACTCAGCTTACTATCTATGGGATCAGGAGAGTGGGGGAATTATAGGGAGGGTAGAGGAACGGGAATAAAATGAGAACCAAGATGCATCGTGTACGAGCACAAGTTCTCAATGTCAAATGTGATCATAATATATACCTAAAGTATACCAATACACTCAATAAGGGGGAAAAAAAATTAAAAGACCACAGAAACAGGCCCAAGAGGTGAGGAGGAAAACAGGGGTTCATCTTAACATTAAGGGTTTTCATTTTCATTGGATACTTCTAAGTACTGGCTCAAACTGACACTTTGGCTGCCCTGAGTCCATCCAAATACATTTCCCATGCTGTGGGCTCCAGAATGGCTGGGATGTCGACACCCTTCTCACAGTGGAATTGGAAAGGACTTCTTTTCCTCTTTCTGCTGGCAACTACATATGGGTTAATAAGCTAAGCATGGCCAATCAGATAGTTCAGCCTGGAAATTCAAATCTAAAGAGGGTGACAGGAAGAACTGAGGTCCACTTAAGTTCCTCAACATGACCAAACTACCACTGAAAATGCCACCCACGTGCAGCTGAGCTGTGACGGGCATGCCAACTACCTCTGGGACCGAGTGTCTGTTAACTAGGCCTTGTGGGCAAATGTCTCCTATGCAGCCTGTCTATTCATTCTTCTAGCAACTTGCCAAACCTTCAGATAAACTCTGTTTATTAGAAAGTTTCTGTTGCTTCTAACCAATAGTTCTGACAATAGAATCTCTTAAATGCGATAATCTAAAGATGGAGCGAAATTAACATTTAACCATGAATTATTTCTTAGTTGGCCAAGTGGGAAATGAATCATGTTTTGCCATTTTTCCTAGGTCTGTCTTTCCAAGACTATCACCTAAGAAGCAAGTTATTCCTGGCCAGTTGCTAGCAAGTGGTCAACATCCATTCCTAACCAGCCATAAGTTACTAATGTATGCAAGAAATGCAGTCTTAATAAGACTCCAAAGGCACACAGGTAAAACGGAGTATTCTTCCAGTAACTGGATCTCTTCAGCTACTTTAAAATCCACTTCCTAGTGGAAAGACAATAACTGCCTGATTCTTCCCCTTTAATCACCATTTTTTAAAATAGCTGTTTCAAATGGTGATGAATTAGATATTTTCTCTCTCTTTCTCAGATGAACCCTGCTGAAGAGGACATCAGCCTGGATATTGGATGATACAAAAATGTATTATAGCAGAAAGACGCAGATTGTGAAATGAAAAAAAACCACTTTGATCTCACTTATTACATATATATGTACATTACATACACAGGGAAAACTCTGGAAAGATATGTAGCAACATTCTGAAAGAGTATTGTGGGTATGAGAATGTCTTAATATTTAGATCTTTTGTTGATCCGTGTTTTCTAATTTTGCATAATTTGTGTATATTGCTTTGCTATTAATGAAAGGCTATTTTTATTAGAGAAGTTAATAAGTCAATACCTGGTATAGACTAAGCATTCCAGAAATAGAAGCTATTAAAGGATACATCCTGGGCCAGAGATTTAGCTCAGTGGTTGTGGCACCTGCCTCGCAAGCACAAGGTCCTGAGTTCAATCCCTGGTAACCACATACAATGCTGGGTGTGGTGACTCACGCCCACCAGCTATCAATACCACGTTCCACAGTGTTGGGAGTGGTGGCTCAGGGCCAGCCTGAACTACAAAGCGAGACTGTGTCTCAAAAAAAGAAAAGAAAAGATACATCCTTACCAAAGTGACAATATAGAAATATTTAGTAGTTACCAATTATTTTTAAAAGATTATTATTTAGAGCAATTTCAGAAACAGTAAAGTTTAGCTACAACCAGATATCTTAATTTTTTAACCAGTCTGAATTTGTTTCATTACACCTGATTTATAACTACCCATTTTTCTTCACTGTATTTCATAACTATCTTTATATTTCAATAAATGGAAATATACAGTCTCATGTCTCATGATAAAAAGTTTTCCAGGGCCGGAGGGTTAGCTCAGTGGTTCCGGCACCTGCCTCACAAGTGCAAGGTCCTGAGTTCAATCCCCGGTAACCACATACAATGCTGGGCATGGAGACTCACACCCACCAGCAATCAATACCACATACCATAGTGCCGGGCGTGGTGGCTCACGCCTGTAATCCCAGCACTCGGGAGGCAGAGACAGGAAGATTGCTGAGTTCGAGGCTTGCCTGGACTACATAGTGAGCTCAGAGCCAGCCTGAACTACAAAAAGCGAGACCCTGTCTCCAAAAAAAAAAAAAAAAAAAAAAAGTTTTCCAGCCTATGAATGTACTTCACTTATTTCAAGGCTTTTCAGCCTTAGAACTGTTGGCATTTGTAACCAGATAGTTCTTTGTTATAGGCAGCTGCCCTGCCCAGCTAAGGACAATTAACTCCCCCTTTGGCCTCCACCCATCAGACACGGAAGTACTCCCTTCCCCCGGTTGTGTCAACCAGAAGTATCCTCAGACTCTGCCAAATGCCACCTAGTGAGAAAAACCACACACACACACACACACTCTCTCTCTCTCTCTCTCTCTCTCTCTCTCTCTCTCTCTCTCTCTCTTTCTCTCTCTCTCTCTCTCTCTCACATGTGACAGTCACTGCTTTAACTGTTTCCTTGCTGATGAATAAATTGTTACATATTTTCCCTATTACAAACAATGACTGTCTAAATAAAACTACTGGATAAACATTCATCTATACCTAGTTGTCTGATTATTTTTAAAGAACATTTTTCTAAAAATACAACACATAGATACATTTTATGGTTGTATTAAAGCACAGTGCCCTGCATGTAAATTACACACTTAGAGGTCAATAGGTGCCATGCCTGTCACTGGTCTGGTTAACAGTGGCCAATCCAAGTGTT
Organism: Thryonomys swinderianus; assembly: GCA_004025085.1. Classification (NCBI taxonomy): domain Eukaryota; kingdom Metazoa; phylum Chordata; class Mammalia; order Rodentia; family Thryonomyidae; genus Thryonomys; species Thryonomys swinderianus. Next base: position 15,440 of record PVIC010025195.1, read on the forward strand.
TTAAGATGTACAGATACTATTTTCCATATAAATAATGGACCCTGGGTATATTTATTAGTTATTAGTGTTTCTATTTCCAAGTGTTCATCTAGGAATTTATAAACTAATATTAACTCCTGTTTATCCCCCCATTGTAGGAATACTTTTAGTTGCTAATTATATATTCAGTTTATGGTTTCTATTTCTGTACTAGAAATGTTATTTTTGGTTCATAAAAATCTTATCAGGACTTGGTGTCTGCTTAGAAAAGGTTTTTCTGCTCCAAGATTATTAAATGGTCAGTGACTTGTACCAGTACAATATTTCATCTAGTGATTTTAAATACCCATAATATTATAGACTGAATTGTATGCTTGGATTTCCTTAATCAACTCGATCAATCTGTACATTTTGCACTATGGCAAAACCACATTCTTATTATGAACTTGACTTTTAAAATATCTTTTACTATTTGGCAAAGCAAGTCTATATTAATATTTTCTTTATTGGATAGTCTCATATAAAACACTAGAAAGTACAAGCTATTATTACATTTTTTCAGGAGAGTATTCTTCTAATATTTTTACTTTCTACCAAGAGAAATCTTTAAAAGTTCAGATAACACCAAAAATTTTCAGAAGATGTCAGCATAAAAACTGGTACTAGCTTCACCTTTGCAAGATCCTTAAAAATGTCAGAAAAAAAGATATATTTGAAAGAATAAATCATGGAAATACCAGGAAATGAGGGGGGGTCCTTGGCGGAGTAGAAATTATGAGACATAGTTAAATTGTGAAAAGCAGCTGGAATTGGGTGAAAGAGGAACCCACAGCTCAAAATGTGTTCAGGGAAACTTGCTGTGAAAGGTGGGAAAGGCCCCAAAACCTGGAGCTAGAAGTCTTCAGTGAAGACACGAAGTGAGAAGACTAGAAGAACTGCTTAGGGGTCTCCTCCATCTCTTCTCTGTCCCTCTTCTTCCTTGTGAGACTGCAGCACTGAGCACCAGTGTTTTTATCCTAGAGGCTGGTGGTTCTTAAAAGGAATAGGAGACCACCAAGCCCAAGCGACATTTCATCCCAACCAGCAGAATGCTCATCCCTGCTCCCACTAGAAGCAGGCAGCAGGTAACACATGCAGCCTTTGTAGTCATACATGCCTACCTACAAGACACACATATACATGCACAGAAGAGAAATACTAAACACTTAAGAAAAACATAACACCATTTACAAAACAAATTCAACTCAACCAAGAAGAAAATGCAACCCATGAGGAAAGAGAATTCATACAGCACAGAGAGAGATAACAAGCATCTATTAAACAAGAACGAGCTCTTTGGCAAAAGAAACAACTAGTAATCTTGGGAATTAAAAGTGTCATGCTTTTTTTTTTTTAAACTCAGTCATTGAATAACAGGATGGCTATAGGTAAAAAAAAAAAACATACTGGAAAACTGGGAGAGACAGCCATTTGTACCTCTTGGAAAGATGTCCAACTACTATAAGGAAGAATCCCCTGGACTATTCCAATATGAAGACATGCATGAATATGGTTTGATGTTCAAAGATATGTTACTGAGGTCAAAGGTGAACATGGGAAAGTCTTCAGGTTTCAAAACTAAAAAGGGAACCTCTGGTCAAAGTAATGAATTAAATTTGGTTCACAATCTCTGGGTGAATTGAAGGCACGCAGGACAAAATGTGAACCATATGTATGTGTAAGTGGATGAGGTTTAGACCACACAGGTTCAGGACTTGAGTCCTCAGGTCTTGTGCATCAGAGAGCCAGAAAATAATGTTCTGTCCATCGATGAGAACACAAAATCTCTATTCACCCTCCTCAAGCCATTTATGGAAATAGAAATAGTCACTTCTGAGTGACTGGAACATGAATCCGTGCCAAGCTTGGGAATAAGTCTGGAATTCCCATTCCTTTAGCAGTAGAAAGAAAAAATAAGGGAGGAAAAGCAAGTGAAACTATGTTTACACATTGGAAAACAGTTCTAAATGATTCGTTCCTTACAAAAAGTATTCTGCATACCAATCGTAAAATATTAGTAATGAACAACAATAAAAAAAAAAACTTGTGGGATGCTACCAAAATGGCACTGGAAGGGGAATATGTCCACATATCCATGCCAGAACTGCTAGATTGGTTATATTATGATTATCTCTTCCCCATCATGCTGAACACATCCTATTTTCCCTATGACTCATAATCCCTGACAACCATTCATTGGTTTTCCATTTCTATAATCTTGTCATTTTACATAATGGAATCATACAACATGTGATCTTCTCAGATTGCCTTAGTTTTTACTCATATAATGTTCTTGGGATCCATGTTACTTGGATCAATAGTTCATTTGTTTTTACTGAAGAGTGTTTGAAATAGATTTACCACAACTTACTTATCTATTTGTCCTTTGAAGGACCTTTGGATTGTTTCCATTTTTGAACCATCTCAAACAAAGCTGCCACAAACAATCTCACATAGGTTTTTGTGCAGACATTAAGTTCCGTTTTACATCCAGAAGTGAAATTGCAGGGGTATGTGAGGGGCATTTCTTCAGTATCTTAAGAAACTATCAACTGGCTTTCCAGAGTGGCTGTAACCTCTTACATTCTCACCAGCAATGAATGAGAATACAGTTTATCTGCTTTCTCACCAGCATGTAACATGGCCGTTGCTTTTTATTAGAATTGTTTTAATAGGTGTGTAGTGATATCTCATTATGGTCTTAATATGCCTTTTGTTAGTAACCATTGCCTAATACCTTCTCATCTGCATATCTGCCACACATATATTCTTTCAATAAAATGTCTGGTTATGTCTTTTGCCTACTTCCAAATTGGATTGAGTTTTTTGTTTTTACTTTTGAGTTTTTCTTCCAGATAAGAGTCTCTATTGCAAATACTTAGTCTGCAAATATTTCCCCTCACCTATAGCTTGCCTTTGCATTCTTTTAACAGAATCTTCTGCAGGGTAAAAGATTTTAACTTTATTTTTTTTTTCTTTTATGAATAGTGGTTCTAGGGCAGTGTCTGAAACTCTTCACATCCTCTGTCTTGAAGAGTTTTCTCCTACTAGCTTTATAGATTTATAGATTACATTTAAATCTATAATCTGTTTTGAATTTTCCTTATTTATTATATATACATACATATATATTTATGTATTGTTGTTTTTGTTTTTTTGGGGGAGGGTTTTTTTTTGTGGTACTAGGGATTGAACTCAAGACCTTGCACTTGCAAGGGAGGCGTGGTGCCACTGAGCTAAATCCCCAGCCCCTACTGAAACATTCCTCTGTCTTTGTCAAAAATCAGTTGGCCATATTAACGTGGGATTATATGTAGTCTTCTTGCAGTATTTCATTGATTTTTGTGCCTATGCCTGCCAATTCCACACATCTTGATCATGGTCTTGATTATAGGAACAAGTCTTGGAGTCAGGTAAAGCAATTCCTCCCACCTTACTCTTCCTTTTCATAATTATTTAATCATGTTAGTCTACATTAGAGTAGTCTCATATATATCTATGGAGTTTTTTCTTAGATTTTTGATAGACAGTGTTTTAAACCTGTGGCGGAGGATAAAGGTCAGTGGGAGAGCCCACACTTAACGGGCATAAGCCCTGGATTTGACAGAAAGGGGAAGGGAGGGGAAGGGAGAGGAGAGAAATGAAACTGCGTTAGAAGCAGGCCCACACTCAGGGAACAGTGCCCCTCACCCGATGCAATACCCAGCTTTGTAATAGCACAAGTCATAAGAGTTTTTTTGTTTTGTTTTGTTATTGTTTTTCTGAGACAGGGTCTTGCTTTGTAGTTCAGGCTGACCCTATCAAGCCCAGGCAAGCCTCAAACTCAGCAATTCTCCTGCCTCTGCCTCTTGAGTACTGAGATTACAGGCATGAGCCACCACACCCAGCATTAAGAGTTTACAATTTTGCAAGCAGCTTCTATATCCATCAGCAGATAAATGAAGAAAATGTGGTATTTATATACAATGGAGTATTACTGTGCAATAAAGAAGATAAACTGTCATTTGTAGGAAATGGCTATACCTTGACTCCATAATGTTAAGTGAAATAAATCAGATGTATAAGCTTAACTATCACATGGGTTTCTCTTATGTGAGAAACCCAAATTATAAATAAAGAACAAAATTAAAGATAGAAAGTAGGAAATAGGGAGATAGATTTTTCTCAGTTAGGAAAGAGATCAAGAGATAAAAGGAAGTAGCTGGGCATGGTGGCACACACCTGTAATCCCAGCACTCAGGAGGCAGAGACAGGAGGATTGTTGAGTTCAAGGCTTGCCTGGACTACATAGTGAGCTCAGAGCCAGCCTGAATTACAAAGTGAGACCCTCTCTCAAAAAAAAAAAAAAAAGAAGAGATAAAAGGAAGTAAAAGAGGGGGAGAGAAGGGGACAAAAAAAGGAATTAAGATGTGTTATGTACGTGTAGCAACTCCACATAAGGAATGTAAACGTTCCATGTGCTAATACAAAAGTTAAAAACAAATTGTTTTAAACTTGCATGTCAACTTGGGGATAATTCATAACTTTAGCATGTCAATTGTTCTCACTTGTGACAGAACACCTTCCCATTTTACTTGACTCTGATTTTTATTCATTAATATTTTGTTGCTTTTAGCATATTAGTCCTATATGCACTTTTTCATATTAATGCTTAGTTATTTAATTTGGGGCATTTATAAATTTTAATTTTTATCTTTGTCTTTATAAAACTCTATCCATCTTTTGAGAGTGAACTTTTCAACTACTATTTCAAACCTTTATATGTATAACCAGGTGACATTTTATCATGTGAATATTTATTCATCATATTTCTCATTAAGAGCATTTGGGTTAACAGAAACAATAAGCCTGTGGGAAAACAGGCTTGGAGACATTGGCTTAGGCAAAGACTTCATGAATCAAACCTCTATAGCACAAGAACTAGCAGAAAGAATCAACAAATGGGATCTCATTCTACTGAAAACTTCTGCACAGCAAACGAAGTCGCTGGCACCGCTAAAAGACAACCAGCATCATGGGAAAAAATCTTTACTAGCTGTGTATCAGACAAAGGGCTATTATCTACAATATATAAAGAACTCAAACAGATCAGCCTCCCCAAGTTTAAAGACCCAATTCCAAAATGGGCATCTGAAATGAACAGACACTTCTCAGAGGCAGAAGTCAAAGCAGCCAAGAAGCACATGAAGAAATGTTCAACATCACTGGTCATTCGAGAGATGCAAATGAAAACAACACTGAGATTTCATCTCACTCCACAAAGAATGGCCGCTATCACAAAATCAACCAACAATAAATGCTGGCATGGCTGTGGGGAGAAAGGAACCCTTCTCCACTGTTGGTGGGATGGCAGACTTGTGCAACCATTGTGGAGATCCGTGTGGAAATTTCTCAGAAAACTAGGACTAGGGGTCTCATTTGACCCTGCTATTCCCCTGCTAGGAATATACCCAAAAGAATTTTTAAAAATCACATAGGAAAGACAGATGTACACCCTTGTTCATAGAAGCTCAGTTCGTGATAGTTTAATCTTGGAAACAACCCAAATGCCCATCAACTGGAGAGTGGATAAAGAAGATGTGGGTTTTTTTATAAAATGGAGTATTACTCTGCCATAAAGAATGACAAGATCAATCCATTTAGGTGCAAATGGAGACATCTGGAGGATATACTAATAAGGGAAATCAATAGATCACAGATAGGCAAATACCAGATCTTCTCTTTGACATGAACACCTGTAGATGCAAATGAGCTCTAGAAAGTATGACAGCTTTTATAGAGTGGGAAATTTCCATAGGAAATTTGGTGTGGGAATGTAGTGAGGGGAAGGAATAAATATGATACAGAAAGAAAATAAAAGAGTATGTAAAAAGGGGGTGGGGAGGTGTGGGTGGATAGGATATGGGTAAAAATGAGAATTAACTTGTGTCATATACTGATACAAATTCCCCAATGTTATATGTGATTGTGAGATGTATATAAATTGTACCAATAAAGAATTCAATTTTTTAAAAAAAGAGCTTTGGGTTGTTTGAAGGATTTTGCTGTTATGAACAGTGATATTATGGACATTTTTTTTTTTTTGAGACAGGGTCTCGCTTTGTAGTTCAGGCTGGCTCTGAGCTCACTGTGTAGCCCAGGCAAGCCTCAAACTCAGCATTCCTCCTGTCTCTTCCTCCCGAGTGCTGGGATTACAGGCATCAGCCACCACGCCCTGCACTGTGGTATGTGGTATTGATTGCTGGTGGGCGTGAGTCTCCATACCCAGCATTGTATGTGGTTATCGGGATCAAACTCAGGGCCTTGCCCTTGCGAGGCAGGCGCCAGAACCACTGAGTTAAATCTCTTATAAATTGATTCTTATAAAAATTTTTTCTACATAGATGTAAGAATTTCTATTGGCATATGCCTAAGCGTGGAACAGCCCCACTCATACAAAGTGTGAATTTTAAATTGTTAAAGATAATTCCACATCATATTCCAAAATGTTTACATCAATCTAAGCTCCCATCAGCGATGAACCTGTATCCACTGCAGTATGTTATACTATCAGACTTTTTCCATTTGTATTTATTTATTTATTTAGAAACTGGGCCTCGCTATATTACACAGACTGGTCTCAAATTCAAGGGTTCTTGTGATTCTCCTGTCAAACTTCTGAATCACTGGGACAACAGATACATATCATCATAACAAGTTATATATCAGAATAGATAATTCCTACTAAGTGGTTTCTTTTTTGGCCTTGAGGAACTTCTATAATTACCGGTATTAAGCAACTCTTCATATGCTTATTGACTCCATCTGATTCCTCTCTGTGTTATGTTTATTCATATCTCTTCATATTTTCTGTTGCATAATTTATGCTTTTCTTCCTGATCTAAAGAAGTTCTTTATATACACTGATTCTTATCCTTTACCATATATGTGCATTACAAGTATCTACTCCAAGTTTGTATCTTGGCTCTCAGTTTCTCAAAATATCTTTGAGTAAACAAAAGTTCTTATATTAGTAAGTGGAAGTAATTGATTCTTTTTGTACCTTTCTAATAATCTTTCTTTATAAAGATGAACTATATTCACCTAGATTTTCTTCTAAGAATTAAAATATTTTTGCTTTGGCATTTAAGTTTGTAAGTTTTTTTATTCACCTAATGCATATGGTGTAAGATAAGGATCCAATTTTATATTTGTGGATGACAATTTTTCACTGTACTTTATAGGACAATTTCCTCCAGTTTTGACTAGTTTGCATAGTATTTTAACTATAGAATTTCTATAGACAAAGGAAATTGTGAATCACTGAGAAATTATTGATTGAGAAAAGAAAAGCATCAGAAGAAAGTTAGGGCCTGGCACTATGGATGGGAAAATATGCTGAGAATATGTTTTTAAAAACATGAATTTGTCTTTTCTCATGGTGGTCCACATGAACCCTCTTCTGCAGGCAGAAAAATGCAATGAGCAAGGGGTATTCTCAGGGCAGCACTCAAGCCTGCCTAGTGGAGAGAATAGATTTTAATCAATAGAAACATAACAGAAGCTGTTTGAGGTGAAGACAACCTTTACTACCCATGTTCACTTTTCTGTTTCAATCCTACCATGTCTCAGGGTAGGATTATTGCAACACACACGTACTATTCTTGGAAAAGACAGTTTCTTTCACATCAGGTTAAAGAAGGTATTTAAGGTAAAGAGTCTCCTCATTAGTGGTGATGTCTCCTACTTTTCTCATTGCTATGACAAAACACTGGGCACCCAAAGTTAAAGGAAAAAATATTTCAGCTCACCATTTGTGGAGGTTTCAGTCCCTAGTTGTCTGGTTCCAACCAAGGATACCATAGCAGAGGGCATAAAAGAAGAGAAATAGTCCATGGCATGGTAGGTAGAGGCAGAAAGCAGGAAGCAGCAAGCAGCCAGCCTGACTTTCCTTTTTGTCCCATCTAGCACACAGTCTTTTGGATGATACCACGAAGTACTACACTACTTCCACTCAGTGGACTAATCTAGCACCACATATCCTTAATCCCAGCATCGCAGGCCATAGATCCAGCCAGCTCTGTGAGCACATGAGGCTTTGAGGGGACATCTAGATACAAGCCATAACATTCTGCCCCCTGGCCCCCCCAAAGAGTCAAGTGCATCTCTTTATGCATTTATTACTAAATCCCAAAGGCCTTTTTCAATATCCAAAAGTTTTAAAGTCCTGAAACTGTTAGTTTCATTATTGCTGAAAGTCCAAGTCCAAAATCTCCTTTGAAATTTAAAGCAAACTTAGCTACAGATTACTGTACAAATGAAAAGAAAGTTAAACACTTCCAACATACAATGGCATAAGATAAACATTGCCATTCCAAGACATATAAATAGGGGGATAGAAAAGAATAAGACCAAAGCAAGCTTCAAAACAAGCAGGGCAAACATTAAGTCCAGTGGTTCCATGTCCATCATCCGGGGCACTCTGTGGCAAGATGTGAACTCCAAAGGGCTTGGGTGGCTCCACCATGGTAGTATTGCTGGTAGTTGTAGTTCTCATGGCTTCTATTTTGGGCCAGGTTTGCTCTTCCTTGTGAATTTCCTCAGATAACCCACGTTCCAGGCTTCTCCAACTTTCTGGATTCTCCATTATGTCTCTGGCTTCACACTCATACTCTCATACACTGCTCTCTCAGGGACGTGGCCTCCCAGGCCTTATTCTGAAATGTGGATGTAGGCCTTCCTGGTCACACACCTCTTACCTTCTGCATGCACCTAAAACCAACACTATGGGGATGACACTGAGATTGATGCCAGCTGGAACTTCTCTCTTGGCTATAATGGTTGAGTGCCCAGATTTCTGAGCACTATGAATCAAATCCTGAGAAACAAATTCCCACGTTCCACTATCCTAGAACATGGTGCTCTTGGGCTCTCTACTCAAAGCAGTCTTTCACCTTCACAACTGTGAGACCACAATGGATGTAATCCTATGGTTCCTGTGATATCTTTAGGTTATCTTTTTCTATTTTCCTTTTTTTTCTCAGCAACTAAATTCTCTGCTCCATCTTAGTAGTATTAAACTTTATTGGAGCTTCCTTCGTGGCCAAACTTAAGACATTTTAAACAATCCTGCTAGGTCCTTTGCTCTTGAGTCTCAACATAGATCTATTTAAAAACTCTAAACAGTAGTCATATTACCACCTCAGGATTAAACTCCCTTGAAATTTCTTCCACCAGATTAATTAGTTTGCCAGACTTAATCTTAGGCAAAGACTGGGGCCCCGCTGTGCCATGTTTCCAGCGGACTGGGGAACGTATGGCGGGTGGACAGGACCCAGCAGCTCCGGGCCCGCCGTGCCGTGTTTCCGGTGGACTGGGGAACAGGCAGCGGGAGGACCGGACCCAGAAGCTCTGGGCCCACCATGCCATGTGTCCAGCGGACTGAGGAACCAGTGGCGGGTGGACCGGACCCAGCGGATGCGGCCCCACCATGCCTTGCTTCCGGTGGACTGAGGGAGCAGCATGCAGACACGGCTGCACGGTGCAGTCCATTTCCAGTAGACTGAAGGCCGCCCACCAGCCCACTATATCCCGGAGCTGTGCAGTGAGGAGTCAGACATAGAGGTAACTCATAAGCTCAAAGTATCCAGTATAGAATCTAACAAACCTTTTTATCTTATTTACTGTGTTTAATACCGATATTGGCATTTATTGTATTATGGTAACAAACATGATGTGATTGTTCTGCTCAAATACCTACCATGATGTGTCAGAACTGAGAACTCTCAAGGGTTATTACAGATTCAAGGAGGACCCCCCAGGAAAGTGCTGCTTCCAAACGACCCCAGATAATAGAAAGGGACCTGCAACAAACATTGCCCTGTCATCAGTCAAAGAAGAGCATTAAAAACAAAGAAAGAGTAGAAATGGGAAAATACACAAAAAACCAGACACAAAGATCACCACCACAGGGAAATTCAGAGAAAAGAGAAATAGGGCAAACTGAAACTCAAACACCAGGACTCTTGGAGATGGTAACTAAAGCAGATCTAGTAAAATGGA
>PVIC010025196.1:0-25341 GCA_004025085.1 Thryonomys swinderianus
TTGTTTTCTTTTAAAATTCATGCTAGCCAGGCATGGTGGCACATGACCATGATCCCAGCTCTCAGGGAGCTTGAGGCAGGATGGCTGCTGTGTGTTTGAGGCCAGCCTGGGCTACACAGAGAGAATCTGTCTCAAACAAACACACAAACACAAAAATGAATGAATGAATGAATAAATAAATGAAAGAAAGCAATCAAGCTGGATAATTTGATAGAACTTTTTAAAAGCAATAAATACTTCAAAATGTGAATTTGTGGAATTTTAAAGTCAGATTATTAAAATAAGTACATGTATCTATCAATAAAATAGTTAAATAAATTTACCTTTAATGAATTTTCTAAAGATACAAGATTGGTCAGTATTAGTATAATATATACTATGTGATAATTTGTAGCACTTATATTTATACATTTGTCTATATAATGATGTAACATGAATTGTTCTGACCATAAACGGGGTTTCTATTACTGTGCAAAACTAATTCTGGCAGTGTTGAATTCAAATATTAAGAGATGGATTTTTTTGAGAGATTCTGGCCTTGTAGTTCACCCTGGTCCCTATGTAGTCCAGGCTGCCCTTTAACTCACAGCAGTCCTCCTGCCTCAGCCTCCTGAGTGGTGGGATTACAGGTATACGCCACCAGGCCCCACTAGAAGTACTAAGTTTTGAATCTATGTTGAGTTCAAAGCAAACCAGTCAGGTGTTGTGGTGCACACCTGTCATCCTCGCTGTTTGAGATGTGGAAGCATGATGATCACAAGTTCAAAGGCTAATAATCTGGCACTTTGAGCAAGACCCAGACTGAAACAAAGGGCTGGGAGTGTAGCTCAGTGGTAGAGTACTTACCTAACATGCACAAGGCAAAGGACCCCCAGGATCCTCCTCAACACGGGAAAAAAAGGAAAATTATATTGTGTACATGATCAAACTACTGCTTTAGGTAACAGGTCAGGAGGAGCTTGTGAATTTCCTGTATGTACTTGGGTGGGTCCCTTAGTCACAAAATTTTCTTTGACAACATTCAGATTCATTGAAAGATTTGGAATATCCCATTTAGCTTTAAAATCTTGTGATTCTCTTACTTTTTTTTATTCATGTTTTTAGGTTTGTTTTCCGGAAAGTACGAAGCTTGTTAGGAGGAAACATCCGCCTTTTACTGTGCGGCGGCGCTCCGCTATCTGCGACCACACAGAGGTTCATGAACATCTGTTTCTGCTGCCCCGTGGGTCAGGGCTACGGACTCACGGAATCCACTGGGGCTGGGACAATCACGGAAGGTCAGTGCTGCTGGAGGGCCCATGGCGGGTGCAGCTTCTGGTGTCGTTTTGATTCTGGACCATTTCCTAAAATTGTGTCGGAGAAGAGTAGTGTGGGTTTTGTATGGCAGAATAGCTGTATATCTGGGTTCTGTGGTTATTGATACAAATCTTTGGACTGTATTAGATGTGTATAGAGGAAGTTTTCATATTAGAATATGTGCTGTGTAATATTGCTTATATTATATTGGATGTATTTTCTCCCGTCAGTTACTCAATTTCTTTTCACATAGAAAAATTGTTTTTGTTTTCTTGATTGTGAAGGGTATTATGGCTCAGATGCAGGAATATTTACAGCTGTTTCTGTAAGTGTAGAAAGAACTCAGTTTTAACAGTGTATTGGCCAGAGTTCACCTGGGTCCTATTGATGAAAGTCCACTGCTAGTCAGTGTCCTGTGTGTGCCCTTCATGGCAGAGTTACTTTGCTTCCCAGGACCATGCAGGAGAGCCATGCTTCTCTTACTTGGTGTTTTCTAGAAGCTTACTGATACATGCTGAGCATTTCCATAACTTGAGTGCTTCTTCACACCATTCTTTGATCAGGTTGTTTTTATAAAGGTTAGTTATTTATTTATTTATTTATTTTTTTGGTACTGGGGATTGAACTCTGGACCTTGCACTTGTAAGGCAGGTGCTGGAACCACTGAGTTAAATCCCCTGGCTCTATTTTTGGTTATTTGAGAGAGTTTCACTATGTAGCCCAGGCTGACCTGAAACTCAAAAGGATCCTCCTGCCTCAGCCTTTTGAGTACTAGGGTTGTAGATGTGTGTCATCATGTCCTACCAGGTTTATTTCATATTACTTCATTGTCTTCCTGCTTTTTAGTTAATGTTCTCTATATACTTTTGGGAGTTATTTATCTTATTTGCAGGAAATAAACAATTATAAATATACAACTACCCTTGTAATTTCCTTTGTAGAACTTTACTTTCCTCTATTTTCAATAATCAAAATAAGTATGTGATTAGTTTGTAACAGATTATGTTAGAAATGGCAGTCTTGTTAAAATACTAGCTTTTTATCTACATTTGAATGATAATGCAGTAGTAATTTCTAGTAGTGGGTATTCATTTCCCCAATCTTTGGGAGGCACCAATCTTACTATCCAGCCTGCCTGGGGCTGTTTTGATCGTGAACTAGGGTGTAATAACCCAAGTTGAGAGGAGGCAGCTGCAGACACCTCTGGAACGTGGGCAGTACTGGGGTTGTCAAAGAGCTCACTCTGTAGGGCTCTGAGGCCACTAGATAGTGGAAAGGGTATAAATCGTTGTGCTACGTAACTCTTTTAAAACCCAGTACAAGCTGTAGAACCAGCAGCTGCTTCTGCAAAGGTGCTGGACTCTGCATAAGAATGCGTGATGGCTCAGAGTTGCGGGGGAGTCAGGAGCAGGCAGCTCTGCCTCATAGGGGTGTCTGTTGCTGAAATGTGCGTTTCTGTTTGCTGCACATGTCACACTTACATTAAAAATTTCTTGGGCTGGTGATTTGCTCAGTGGTTCCAGTGCCTGCCTAGCAAGGGGAAGGTCCTGAGTTCAATCCCTGAAACCACATACCACAGTGCTGGGCGTGGTGGCTCACACCTGTAATCCCAAGCACTCAGGAGACCGAGCAGGATTGCTTAGATTGAGACTTGCCTGGGCTGCATAGTAAGCTTAGGGTCAGCCTGAACTACCAAGCAAGACCCTGTCTCCAAAAAAAAAAACCAAAAAAATCTTGAATTTTAAAAAAATGACAGTAACTGGGCCGGAGGGTTAGCTCAGTGGTTCCAGCGCCTGCCTCGCAAGCGCAAGGACCTGAGTTCGATCCCCGGTTACCACATATAATGCTGGGCGTGGAGACTCATGCCCACCAACAATCAACACCTGCATACCACAATGCCGGAAGTGGTGGCTCACGCCTGTCATCCCAGCACTCGGGAGGTAGAGACAGGAGGATTGCTGAGTTCGCGGCGGCTTGCCTGGGCACCATAGTGAGCTCAGGGCCAGCCTGAACTACAAAAGCGAGACCAAATGACAGTAACTAATTCACACAAAACAAAACAAGACAAAAGAAAGCTCTGTAGCCTGAACAGTTTACCTGTGCAGGGCATGTAGCCCTGCTTTATCACTCTGTGTTTTTAAGGGTTCTCTGGGGTTTTCCAGGTATGGGTTCAACCACATTTTTTAAACTTAGAAAAGGAAACAGCTTCTTGACTACTGTTCTCATTTGCATCTCTCCCCCTGGCGTCGTAGTGTGGGACTACAACACCGGCAGAGTCGGAGCACCGTTAGTTTGCTGTGAAATCAAATTGAAGAACTGGGAGGAAGGTGAGGACCTGTTCAACTGCAGAGTATTGTTGTTAGTGTAGACTTGAAAATTAGAAGTGTGCTTTATTTTCTTATTTTAGAATATCAAATTGATCACAAGTGCTCATTTTTCTTTACAAAATATCTAGAGCTACTGGATGCATTTGTATTGTGTATTCCAAAGTGGCTAAAGAATTAGTAATTTTTAATTTTGCTTATTATATAAATACCAGTAAGAATTTTGGCAGAAGCTTAGCAAATGTGCTTAAATGAATAATGTTAATAAACTAAGAATAGTAACTTGATTTTGTAGAAGCACAATCATAATTATTTTCCCCTGAGGAAAATAATTTTTTATGTGTTTTTTCTTTCTATGTGTTTTCCCATGTGTTTTTCTTTTCTTCTTTTTTTCCTTTAATTTCTTTTCTCTGAGCATTTCAACTGAGAATTATCAGTAGGAAATTTGTACTATACTTATATAAAGATTTGTTGTTTGTGCAGTATAAAATGTAAATTAGTTTTAAAAAATGTATTTAGGGCCGGGCATGGTGGCTCATACCTGTAATCCCAGCACTCAAGAGGCAGAGACAGGAGGATTTCTGAGTTCGAGGCTTGCCTAGGCTACATAGTGAGCTCAGAGCCAGCCTGAACTACAAAGCGAGACCCTGTCTCAAAAAAAAAAAAAATTTAGGGATAATAAAGGAAAAAGATTATCTGTGACTTACTGGGGTGTACTGCTCCTATAAACAAAGTAAAGGTTCTAAGGCTGCAAAGTAATTTTTCAACTATTTTTAGCACAATTAATGAAAATGTCCAATAAATTTAAGTTTGGAGCCAGTGTAAAATTGCAAGAATAACTAAATGTGTAGTCATTTGGCTTTATACAGAGATTGGTTCTGTTATATACTGTGTGACTTAAGACTTTTATCACTTAATGAGGATTATTTTAAGACTATAGGAACTTGTAAAATATGTACCCATGCAGTATTTGTAATAATTTTCCACAATAGAGGGAAAAAGGCTGAAAAGGATATATACTTATGGTCAAGGAGCTACAATTTTGCCTTTGTTTTATATTGATAAATTTTGGTCAGTTAACATCTGCCTTGTTTACTTTGGAAAGCCTGAATTGGATTAAATAAGATATTCCTATTTACAAACTAATAGTTTTGAATTTTCATGTTACATATAGTGACAAAAGTAGCACGTTAACTCCAGATTCCTCTGTGTTTATTAGGTGGGTACTTTAATACTGATAAACCACACCCCAGGGGTGAAATTCTCATTGGTGGCCAAAATGTGACAATGGGATACTACAAAAATGAAGCAAAAACAAAAGCTGATTTTTTTGAAGATGAAAATGGACAGAGGTGGCTCTGCACGGGAGATATTGGCGAGTTTGACCCTGATGGTTGTTTGAAGATTATTGGTGAGTCATGGAATCTTTTTGTAAGGGTTTTTGCTAGAACTACTAAGTCTGTAGGGAAGCCGTGTAACAACATAAGGTTCTGTCTTTACGTAATGCTGATGTCTTCTCGGAATCCAGAAACTTGTAGTGAGGATGAAGGGACTGAGGAGGGCTGGTGTCTACAGATGTGGAAGGGCCTCATGGCAGTCCCATCTCTGTTTACTGCTCTGTCTTGTCGGCCTTTGCTGCTCAGGCAGGAAGTGCTTGTTTTGAGAACTGCTTGACATTCCTAAGTTATTCAGCTGGGCTCCCTGGTAGGAGGTTAGTCCTCTGCCTGAACCAAGAGCACAAAGGAAAACCTGGCAGCTGAAATACTAAAACCCATAAGGGCAAAATGTAGCCTTCATGGGCTCTCCTTCTAAGGCTGCCTTGAGTCAACTGTGCCTGTGCTCCATCGGCGCTGACCAGCAGACCAGGAGGAGATGCGGTATGCTGCCACCTGGGCGGCTCCCCCGCCTTGTGTCCCCCAACACAGCTGACGAGGTAGGTTTGCCTGGGTGTCCACTCTTCCTCTGCATAGGTCAGGCCTGCATCTCTGCCACCCTGTTACCGTGTTTCCTTGACACACTTTCTTACTGCGACCGTGTGGAACTAACCACTTTCTTGCCGAATACTTTTTTTTTTTTTTTGAGACAGGATCTCGCTTTGTAGTTCAGGCTGGCCCTGAGCTCACTATGTAGCCCAGGTAAGCCTGGAACTCAGCAATCCTCCTGGCTCTGCCTTCTGAGTGCTGGGATTACAGGCGTGAGCCACCATGCCTGACACTGTGGTATGTGGTACTAATTGCTCGCGGGTGTGAGTCACCATGCTCAGCACTGTATGTGGTTACCGGGGATCAAACTCAGGACCTTGCACTTGCAAGGCAGGCGCTGGAACCACTGAGCTAAATCTCTGGCCCTCAAGTTTATTATTCTTTTGTGTATAGTGTATTCCCCACCCATGGGTACTGAGGATTGAACTCAAGACCTTGCACTTGCAAGGCAGGCATAGTATCACTGAGCTAAATCTCCCCTAGTGTGTGCTGTATCTTAGAGCATTGAGTATGCACCACAATATTATAATCTGGACAGTGGTATTTAGTCTCTTTCCAATTTTTTTTTTTTTTTTTTTTTAGTTTTTTGAGTCAGTGTCTCACTTTGTAGTTCAGACTGGCCCTGAGCTCACTATGTAGCCCAGGTTAGTCTTGCACTCACAGTATTTCTCCTGCCTTTTACCTCATGAGTGCTGGGATTACAGGCGTGAGCCATCATGCCTGGTATTGTATGTGGTTACCAGGGATCAAACTCGGGATCTTGCGCTTGCCAGGCAGATGCCAGAACCACTGAGCTAAATCCCCAGTCCTCCAAATTCTTTTTGCATGATTGTTTTTCTTTGACAATAATACACTTTACACTGTTGTATTGCCTTTCCTTTTATTTTGTGGGTGGTATAATTCCAATAAAATGTCTAAATGTAATGGTGAAGAGATCAGTGATGGATGTCCTAGTTGGCATTTCACTGTCCTGTATTTTTCAATTATTTTGGTCTATTAGACTTGATCTAAATTGTGATATTTTTAGCCCCCCTTTTTTGAATAAATAACAAATGAGTTCCATGTTGTTTGGTTTAGAAGTTATATCATAAGTACTTTATGATGATGTTTTTCCTCACTTTTTGATCACAGGAGAATTTGTTAGAAGTGGTCAACTCTGTCAGCACCACCCACAGAATTATTGTAATTATTGACCACTGATGGAATTTTAGTTTATTTCTTCTTTCAAGTTCTATCATTTCTTTATTATGAAGAGTTGAGAATAAGGCAACATCTTTTGTCTTTCCATTTTGTAACATAGACTTTCCCTCTCTGAGATGCTAACATTTCATTTCTCCCTTTTTCACTTTCTTCTTTTCCAGATTTTTTGGTATTTACTTCCTCTTGAGTCTCAGGGTCCCAGATGTGCATTTTGTATTGTAAAACAGTATCACTAAGTTCTGGAGAAGTATAAAAATAAAATCTTGTGCACTTAAAAGAATTTTTATAGATTATAACACAAAAATACATGGTTTTAAAATTTAGCAAAATATTTATTGGTACATTTTAGGCACATATAATGGTAACACTCATCATAGGGAATTTGCCCTGTATGTGGTGCATCCCACCTCTTTTCTGTCCCCATCTCCCTCCCTTCAAGCCTCTTCCCCTCCCTGTGTATAAAAGCTTTGTTTCCTTTTTTCCTTCTATTTTCACTTCTTTTCTTGTTCCACCCTTCTTTTCTTTCTCCCTCCCTCCTCCCTTGTTCCTCTTCCCATTTGAACACTTTGTTCTCACTTCCCAACACTCATTGTACATTTCAATCCTTATTTCTGCTTTCAGTTTCTCACACCAGAGAAAGGCTGCCATATTTAAACATATGTAACCAGTGTATTACATTCAAGAGTGTGGTCTCAAGGTGCGTCCATTTAGCTAGAGACATCCCAAGTTCCTCTTTCTTTATGGCAGAGTATTATTACGTTGTATAAAAAACTGGCATCTTCTTTTTCTATTTATTGGTTTATTTTTCACAAACACAAATTAATAAAGTAATATAGGCAGAACTTATACATAGAACAAAGGCCATTGCAATGTTCTAAATAAAAAAGTATGCAAAAATAGTTGATATGAAAGAAACAGATATAGGAGCATATCTTGTGTAAACAAAATCTGACTGGTTGAAATGACACTTGCCCTGAAGCACTGGACAGTCAGTTTGTAAACCAGCACCCTGCCCATGTCATGCCAGCGTGAACTGTTACGTGGCCCGTGGCTGCTAGGATAAGATCAGCATGCGCTCCTTACTTCCTGTGTTTCCTTTCTCCTGTGAGAAGTAGTTCAACTGACCTATGTCTGGCCTTTGCCAGTTCTGTCCCACTTGGCTGCGTCTCACGGCTCCTTCAGACTCAGCTAGGTGCCCTGCAGGAATTGTTCCTGTGCCACAAGTTGGAGAGTTACTGGATAGGGCTATCGTGGGGCAGACTGATGGCTTCTGGGTTGTACTTCCCTCCTGTGCAGGTGGACTTGCTGGAAGTGCTCCACATCTTCACCTGCCTGGTGTTAATGAACAGATACCATAAACACACCTGCTGAACAGAATATACTTGAAGCAAAACTCAGCACTAATTTTATTGTATACTTTAATTTTTTATGGTGTCAGGGATCAAACTGAGGACCTTGTGCTTTCAAGGCAGGTGTGGCACCACTGAGCGAAATCCCTGGTCCAGTTCCATACTTTTAATTTGGTGTAGTTGAGCAAAGTGTTAAGTGATTTGATTAGCAAGTTACTCAGTAAACGGCCAGTGTTTATATGTATTAGGATGTTACTAATGCTCTCTGTGTTTCCTCCCTGCCTTTGTTTTGCACAGATCGGAAGAAGGACCTTGTAAAACTGCAGGCTGGAGAGTATGTTTCTCTTGGGAAGGTAGAGGCAGCTCTAAAGAATCTCCCGCTAATAGATAACATCTGTGCATATGCAAACAGGTAAGAAAGTGGAGTTCATGCTTCTTGTGCTTTGCACGTGGAGTGTGCCTAAGAACACTCCTTTTAGTGATGTCTGGCAACAGTCTTTCCTCCTTACCGCCTTTAGTGATTTTTTTTCCTCTGATACTTTTCGTCATCATTTTCTCTGTCTGTTTTCTGCTTCATTATATCCCTCTGCCTTTTGTGGGAGAGAGCTGAAAATAAAACCTTTCTTCTTGAATAGTTGTCCATCTACAGAAAGAAACTTCCCAGAACAGCCCAGACTAAACAAGTGTCTGTGAGCAGTTTACTGTTCAGTACCTACTACCATGGGACTTGGGGGGCGGGGAGCAGCCCATCTTGAGTGAGACTAAGTTCGGCTAAAACCCATAAGACCTCAGTCCGTGAGGATATAGTCAGCTGGAAAGGGGAGCTCAGAGTTAAAATCTGAGAACTGCATGTTTTGGAAATATATTAGAGCATCAGATGAAAACCCTGACTGCATATTCTGTGACGGAGTTGCTCTTACTAATTATACTCTGGTACTGACGGGATACTTGGTTGGTAAGCACACAAATCCAACCAACAGTTGACACTGATATGAAAATAAAATCGAGTATGAAAAAATGTAGAATGAGACTTAGGGACTAGTTCATCCAAGTTAAGGGTGAACTTGTTTTCTTTCACAGTGTGACAGATCTGGGTTTTATTTCATGATGACCAGCACTGTCTTCTCTTCCTAATGCTGTTGCATTTCTTCAGGTTAAAGTTGTGTGGTCTTGAGAAGGGATCTGCCTCTGGCTGTCCTTAGAGGTCCGGTGTCAGTGGCCATTCTCACAGCATACAAAGAGAAAGGACAGAGCACATTGTTTTGATTTGGCACCAAGTTTCTTTAGATACACAACCTGATTTATAGTAAATTATACTTTTTCTTAACCTATGGCCACCTGTGAATTACTGATTTTTTTTCAGTGTAATAAATGGTATTCATAGTACTTACACATACTTGAAATTTGTCCTGGTCAGATTGAAGTTTATTTTAGCACCATTGAACTGTGCCAGAACTCTAGAATGTATTATGAATCAAACAGTAAAGCTAGGTGTTGTGTGAAATAAGTATTTCAGAACAAATATGCCACATGCACTTAAAAAATAGTAGTTTCTTACTAAATGTCAAGATAATCTGTAACTTTTTTTTTCTTTGGGACTGGGTCTCACTTTGTAGTTCAGGCTGGCCCTGAGCTCAGTATGTAGCCCAGGTTAGTCTTGAACTCACAGCAAGCCTCCTGCCTCTGCCTCCTGAGTGCTGGGATTACAGGCATGAGCCACCACACCCAGCAATTAGTAACTTTTTAAGGTGATGTAATAGTCTGTTCCTCAGCTAAGTTATTCTTCATATCTTTCAGTTATCATTCTTACGTCATTGGATTCGTTGTGCCAAACCAAAAGGAGCTAACAGAATTAGCTCAAAAGAAAGGACTTAAAGGGACTTGGGAGGAGCTGTGCAACAGTAGTGAAATGGAAAATGAGGTCCTGAAAGTGCTTTCTGAAGCTGCTGTTTCAGGTGAGTGTTCTGGAGAGAGAGAGAAAACACTGAAGATCTACTTAAGTCAGGATGAACATTCCCTGCTTGAAGACCATTTTTGTTGTTAGTAGATGCAGAAATACCCTCCTTGATCTCCTATTCAAGCCCCTCTGGGAGGACGTGTAAGTCATCCATTCCGTCAGTTCAAACGGGTACATGTCTGGAAGGTCCTGTCTTCTCAGCTGGTTTTCTGAGTTGGCCCTTTCTCTACCTAGCTCACCTTCAAGGCCCTGCTCCGTTTTCTGGCCATACTTCAAGGCCCAGGGTGAACACTCCAGGCGTTCTGTTGGAATTTTGTACATTGTTAGTTTACTGCTAATGTGCTGTACTCTTGTGTCCTGTGGTTTCTTTTTTTACTTTTTTTGTCCAAGACCAATTTAATACATTTGGCTTAATAAAAAATAGCTGTTTCAGCCGGGCATGGTGGCTCATGCCTGTAATCCCAGCTCTCAGGAGGCAGAAGCAGGAGGATTGCTGAGTTCGAGGTTTGCCTGGACTACATAGTGAGCTCAGGGCCAGCCTGAACTACAAAGCGAGACCCTGTCTCAAAAAAAAAAAAAGCTGTTTCAAGTTAGTAGTCAGTATGATGCAAACATGTTTATTCCACTTGGATATGTTATAAGATGAAAAATATAAATTTGTGTTTAATCAAATGGAGACATTATTCTAACTTGTAATTCCACAATAATTTTGTTTTGGAGTGTATCACCTTGAAGATTGTTTTTACATTTTTTAGGTACATTAAAAGCTTGGACTGATGCTAAATTGATTGAATTAATTAATGGATATTTCCTAAAAACCTATATAATTTCTAAATACTGTATAGTATGAGAATAATACAGTTTTTGCTTCTTTCCTCCTGTGCTTTATTGAGATATGATTGACCCACATAGGACTCCCCCACACAATGTGTCCCCACAGGCTGAGCAGCCTCACTGTAGTCAGTATTCCAGTGCTGTCGTCGCCCTAGAAATGGGCTCCTCGTCCATCAGGGTCATCAGCCACTCGCTCTTACCCTCTTGAGTCCTTTTCCCTCCGAAACTGCTAAGTAATCTTCTGTCTTTGGAAGTTTGCCTCTTCTGGAGAGCTTGGATAAGTGGAGTCATGTAGTCCATTCCTTGGTGACTGGTTCCTTCCATGCAGCACAGAGTTTTCTGAGGCCGTCGGGTGGAGCTGTATCGGTGCCTCATTTTATTGACTGCACAGCAGCCAGTGGACATGGTTTTTCCTCCTGGTGGTTATGAGTAAGACTCCTGTGAACATTCATCTTCAGCATTTGTATAGACGCATTTTTATTTCCTCTCGGAGAGAGACATGCTGCACGGAGCTGAAGAGATAGAGATTAAGTTCGTATTACTCCTGTGAAGAGTGTCCTTCCAAACGATATTGTTCCCAGTGTTTTCCAGAGTGTTGGCGCTGTTCTACATTCTGACCACTGGTGTTAAGAGTGCTTGGTATCCTTCGGCCTTTTGATTCTAACCTAAGGTTTCTTTAGTGGCTTGATCAGCATTTCTCTGATGGCGAGTTTTTTACTGTCCTTATTAGCCCTAGAATATCTTTGTCTTCTTACTGTTGACTTGCATGAGTTCTTAATAATGTATTGTAAATACAAGTCTGTGATCAGGTTTGTGATTTGCACATATATTTCTCCTATTCTGTGCACTTTTTTCTTAATGGTGTTCTTTGAAGCAAAAAGTTTTAAGTATTTTTTGGAAAAGTCTTGATTTTTTTTCTTCTAGTTTTGAAAGCTACATTTGCCAGTAAATCTGGCAGTTTTTTGTTACCTTTAATTCACTAAGCATTTTTATGACAATTGAGTTCTTTAGCTAGTAAATTTATATGTGTATTTCTTTGAGGGTGGGTTATAGAGATTTAATTTGATCTCTTACAGGCCAAATAGGCCACATGTTGCTATTTCTGTATCTCTTATTGTTGACAGTTTGGTGTCTGGGAATCAGCCAGCTTTCTATTTGCAGTCTTGTGTTGTGTTGGGAAGACTTGACTCTAATCAGCCCCACTACAGATTCTGGAGCCTTCTAAGCCTTTTTTAGGGTGCATCCTCTCTGGATTTGGCATTCGGTTGAGGAGGTTGCTGGTGTTGAACTAGGCGCTTCCCCGGTGTGTCTGTCACTGAGTGCTGACTGCTTTTGTTCTGGTCAGCCCCAGCCTGCTGGCTTGTCCTTCAGTGCTTTGATTCAGTGAGACACAACCCAGTTCTTTCAGTTATATACCAAGAGTCAGAATGTCGGAGGTTTCTTCCTCTTCCTCCACTATGCTGTAGAGAGCTCTGGTCCTTGAGTGCCCACTGTTTTTCTTTTGAACTAGACTTGTTGTGGCTAGCATTGTACTTTCCTGGAGTGCAGGAACCTCCTGCCTGGTTCTGGCTTTCTCACGCAGGCAGAACGTGGATTGTGAAATCCATGTGTGGGGTAGAGGAATAGGACTGACTTTTCCTATCCTGAGCCTTGCTTATGTTGTTCCCCAGTAGCACATTTCCTTGGTATGTAATTATGGCTATTTCCCTTTTTCCATTTGTTGCAGTGCGTGCCACCTGAGAGCAGAAACGGTTCTCTTGTTTTTGTTTCCAAGAACGTTTAGTAAAGCTCTTTGTACAAGTCCTTTTTTTCAGCAGATGCACGTTGAATGATGCTGTCAAATAAGCCAATCTTATTAAATAACATGTTTTTTGAGACTGTCTCTCTTGGACCCCCTCTGATTTGTCCCTTCCCCCTCCCTCCCTGGCACCCACTGTCAGGGAGAGTCTGAGTGGTACAGTGAGGGTGCTCAGTCTCCACACTGACTGTTCTGGCCCAGTAATGAGATTCTCCCCAAACAGTTCTATTATTTTCAATTTCTAAAATAATTGTTCTTTGTGAAGTAACCCCTTCCTTTCTCCTGGTCGATGGTCTGAGAAGTGTGTGCTTCACCCCTGTGAGTATTCTTTCATCTGGCAAATCGACATGCACCACTGCTGGGCTCTGTAGTGCCACCTGCCTTTTTGTTAGTGAACTGATAGATTGGACACCGTGTAAACCTAGGACATGAAGGATAATTGGATCCCATTTGATGACTGTACCAAAACTTACTTTACTCATTTTTGTATTGATAGGTCACTGTTAGATTTTTTTGCTATTTTAGTTCTTGGGCTTTTTCCTTCAATAGTATTTTCTAGGGCTACTTTGCTTAGAAGTGAGGTTCATAGGCTTCCCTGGTTGTACATTTTGGTGGCTGGTCTATTGGAGAAGTTGTACTCTTTGCTAACAAGTTTTAACTGTACACTTTTAATGCCTTTGCTTTTTCTCTTAATCATCTCAGCAAGTCTGGAAAAGTTTGAGATTCCAGTGAAAATTCGTTTGAGCCCTGAACCGTGGACCCCTGAAACTGGTCTGGTGACGGATGCCTTCAAGTTGAAACGCAAAGAGCTTAAAACACATTACCAGGCGGACATTGAGCGAATGTACGGAAGAAAATAATTAGTCCCTTTGACACCAGTTTGCTGCAGTGAGCTCAGATCAAATAGGAAAATACTTGAAATGCATGTCTTAAACTGTGAGGCAAACTCCATTCCTCGTGTTCAACCTAAACTGTTATTTCTCATGACATCACCGTTTTTAACTGACAGGCGTAGTAAAATACTAAGACAGCAGATTTGTATCTGTCTCTTCTTTCTTTTTCCTCCTTCACTTTACCACCCATAACTGGTTATCAGGAGAAATTTTTCTGGATCACATTGGGAGCGCAGTGATTTTAAAACCTCAAGTTTTTAAACATGATTTATATGTTCTGTATAATGTTCAGTTTGTAACTTTTTAAAGTTTGGATGTATAGAGGGATAAATAAGAATATAAAAATTGGTTATTTGGGGGTTTTTTACTTAATGTATTTAAAAATACAAGGATATTGATGTGAAATTATGTAAATTGCAAATGCTTATGAATCAAATCATTGTTGAACAAAAGATTTGTTGTTGTGTAATTATTGTCCTGTATGCATTTGAGAGAAATAAATATACCTACACTTATGTTTTAAGAAATTGAGTTCTTGTGAATATATGCCTGACAGTGTCTTCTCTGTGTTTTTTTTGAGACAGGATGTCACCCTGTAGTTCAGTGGGTTTGAACTCATTATGTAGCTCAGGGTGGTCTTGAACTCATGATGATCCTCCTGCCTCAGCCTCCCAAGTAGTGGAAACATAGGTGTGTGCTAGCATGCCCAGCTATGTATTTTTTTTATGGGAAAAAATACATAGTTTGGTAATGCATGAAGGTAAATAGCAGAAGAGGCTGTGGTTTAATAATAAAAGGAGACACAGGACATGGCAGCTGTAGCACCAGCTGACAAGTAATCTCTGACAGCGTGCTGTGCATATATGTTCAGGAAACTAGCCAAACTCGAATGGGAACCATTCTAAAAGAATAGAACTTTAAAAACAAAGGATAGAAAATTATGTTTTATTTCGTTGACCCCACGTATATTTATGTTTATAAATGCATTGATCATGGAAAATTATTCCACCTCAAATGCTCCTACTCTGCTCATTGGAGATACTCAATTATATATTTCATTTTAAAATTAGTATTTTTAAGTAGCTTGCACTGGTGTTTGTATAAAAATATATTGTGATAATATCTTTTTTTTTTTTTTTTTTTTTTTGAGACAGGGTCTTGCTTTGTAGTTCATGCTGGCCCTGAGCTCACTATGTAGCCCAGGCAAGCTTGGAACTCAGCAATCCTTCTGTCTCTGCCTCCTGAGGGCTGGAATTACAGGCGTGAGCTACCACGCCCGGCACTGTGGTATGTGGTGTTGATTGCTGGTGGGCGTGAGTCACCACTCCCAGCATTCTACGTGGTTACCGGGATCAAATTCAGGACCTTGTGCTTGCAAGGCAGGTGTCAGAACCACTGAGCTAAATCTCCAATCTCCAGCCCTGTGATAATATCTTATTAAAAAGCACTTTACATATCAATCTTTCTATACTAGAAACAATTTAGAATGCTTTTGGTAATAGTATTGTAAGACAGAAAAATTTAGCTTTATCACAAAGTGAGTTAAGATTTGATTTACAGATTTTCATGGCAGTAGCTACTTGTGACTCAACATAGCTGGATAAATAGCCTTTCCATATGTATTATTTGTTGTTACTTCTGGATCATTAAAAGCAATTTTGTATGAACTAAGATGTGCTTAAATTAGGACTCAAAGTCATAAATGACACATTTTTCGTATCAGACTAGTGATTTTCTTGGTTCTTTTTTTTTTTTTTTTAAAGGCAAGGTCTCTCTTTGTAGTTCAGGCTGGTCCTGAGCTCACTCTGTAGCCCAGGCAAGCCTTGAACTCAGCAATCCTCCTGTCTCTGCCTCCCGAGTGTTGGGATGACAGGCGTGAGCCACCACGCCCGGCCAAATGGAGCTTCTTTATATCAGGATGCTGTAATCTAAAAGTAGAGTAAGTAGAATTTATTTCTGGTGTTTTTTTCTTTAGAATAGTTGAGTTAAAATGAATAAAAATGATTGTGTTTAAAGCTCTAATGCTTTAAAGGAGAAAGACAAGATTACAAAATACCAGATTAATAGGTGGCTTATCACTGATACAGAGGAAAACATCTCATGATGTTTGTTTAATTTTGTTAAGTTACATTTGCTTTTGCATATGATTACATTGTATAATTCCTTTCAGTCCTAAAGTGTTAGATGTCAGAGGTCATGTAATAATAGAATGTTAATAAGTGAACTTTCCCTTCAAATGACTTCCTAATTCAAATCATCTTTAGTGACTTGAAAATTCAAAATCATTGCTCCCCTGCAAAAAAAAAAAAATAGGGGCTGGGGTTGTAGCTCAGTGGCACTGTGTCTGCCTGGCAAGTGTAAGGTCCCAAGTTTGATTCCTGATACCAAAGCTAAACAAACTGCAAGAAAAGAAAAATTGGTCAGTTAACAAGTATACGGTGGTGTACACCTGTGGTCAGTCCCAGCTACTTGGATGGTTGAGGCAGGAGGATCACAAGTTGGAAGCCAACCTGGGCAACTTAGGCCTTGTCTCAAAAAGGGCTAGGGGGCCAGAGGGTTAGCTCAGTGGTTTGGCGCCTGCCTCTCAAGTGCAAGGCCCTGAGTTTGATCCCCGGTAACCACATTATGATGCTGGGCGTGGAGACTCACGCCCACCAGCAATCAATACCACAGACCACAGTGCCGGGCGTGGTGGCTCACGCCTGTAATCCCAGCACTCGGGAGGCAGAGACAGGAGGATTGCTGAGTTTGAGGCTTGCCTGGGCTACATAGTGAGCTCAGGGCCAGCCTGAACTACAAAGCGAGACCCTGTCTCAAAAAAAAAAAAAAAAAAAAAAGGGCTAGGAACGGAGCACTTGCTTAGTATATGTGGGGCTTCATGTTCAATCAGTACTGCTCCCAATCCCCAGCCCCATAAGAGGGAGGAACATCCAACTGTTTTGTAAGAAATACTTCATTCATTAATGACATAATACTTCAGGAGAACTTTTGAAATTCCTAAATCTGATACGTGTATTTGGAAATAGAGTGAGGATCCTAAAACATAGTTCTTGGTAGAAAATCCTTAAGCATTTCATGAGTAAAATACATGAGTGAGTACAGCAGTTTAGAAACCAGACTGAGCACCTCCACTCTCCCATTCCTGTAATGTCTTTTAGCTTGAACTAAAAGTTTTTATTGACAATAGAACAAACTAACAGTGCTGTTTACTTTCTAAATATTGCTTTGTTTATAAATACTGAGGTAGAGTCCCATGATGTGCTCTGATTCATGGAACCCTTCAGTGTTTCGAAACAACATTAACAGATGAACGTGGAATAACCTTTTGCTTGCTGCTAAAATACTCAAGATTTTACACCTTTTAAACAATCCTTGTGGTGCAACTTCAAATCTCCTTTGAAAAAGTGTGTTGGTTCCTTTTGCAAGAAAGTTACATACACCCGTGATGTTTAGAGGTGGGCTGCATTAAGCAGCGTACCTCATGGACCACACGGAAATGTGTTGTGACCTTCCTGTCTTTGTCTTTTACTGTGAATTTATTTCTGATGTATATGTCATATAGCAGATTTGCAGCTACGTGGTGTGGACTGTTTCTCTGTGACTTGTGAAGTTTGAAGAGTAAACGTGTAAAAAATGAAGGTTTCTGATGTTAAAACTTTCAGTTTTTTTCCTAAACGAAGAAAAGTTCCTCCCCCAATGATCAAACTTCAATTGGTATTCCTAAAATATTGAAAGAGAAGTTTGAGGAATATTCTTGCCAGGCCTAGAGCCCATTGAAGGGAAATGTTCAGTTGTAGCAATTCTCTTCTTAGTTTTATTTCCTAGTGTTCTTATGTTCTCACTTTGCCATAATACTTGAATTTCTCTTCTCCAGTTTTCCCTCTTGGTTTTGACTGCAAAGAAGCAGTGCTATCAGCATTTTAGAGTCAGTGCTGACAAAAATAGAGACTGTAAATAAAGTCAGCATTAACATTTGTGGTTGGAAGCGGTGCACCAATATCTTATCCTGTGATTGTCGGAGGAAGAGTTTTTATCATGCTGTGATGTTTCAGAAGCTAAACCCCTCTGCCAGTTAATGTTTGTTTCTGGCAAAACTGGCTATACTTGACTTCAACTAGTATGCTTGGCTGTATAGTCCTGTAACAGATTCAGTGTAGTTTTTACATAAGCACCTGCAAGCTTCAATCTGTTTTATATTTTTTCCATTAGCAGACTGTTGTGTTTCATTTCTCTTCATTAACTGCTCAAATTATCGTCTTAAAACATCGTTTGCTTCGTAGTTCCACTGCTCCAACTCCACAGAGTACATGGTTTGTATTGTATCAAGCAGGTGTGCATTGTATCAAGCTTCTGTGTTGATTTTCAATTGCTGTGATGGGCTGGCTGAGGAGGGAGAGTTTGACTATACAAGTTTCGGCCCATGTCCACTTGGCCTTGTTCTTGGGCCGGTTGCGAGGCAGAACACCATGGCGGGAGTGAGCGGGTGGTAGAGAAAATCTGCTTACCTTGGGAGAGCCAGGAAGCCAAGGAGAGGGGAAGGGTCAGGGTCCCCAGGACCTCTCTAGCACAGGCCCCAACTCCAAAGGTCCCACCCTCCCAGCAGTGCTGTCCGCGGGGCAGCAGGTCCTCACACTTGATCGATTTTATTTTTTTTTGCAGTACTGGGGATTGAACTCTGGTCCTTGTGCTTTTAAGATAGGTGCACTAAAGGTAGGTGTGCTTTTAAGGTAGGTTGAGCTAAATCTCCAGCCCCTTCCATCGATTTTTACAAAGAGCCGCACCATAACAATTCTAATGTGATGTGGAACAGCCGGTCTCGGGCAGATACAGGCTGCATCCAAGTAATCTGCCTGATAAGGAAGAACACGTCCCTGCTTCCCTTTGAAGGATCCATGACCAAGCATCTTCTCATTTACCTTTTACCATCAGCTCAAACACATTAATGTCTGGCAAGGTCATAACTGCTTGTTACATGGTTCCTAACAGTTGTCCCTTTTGGTAGACAGGGTTGTACTGCTATGCTGAAATACCAGAGGCAACTACAGGAGAAGTGAGTTCTTCAGCCGGCACCTGTGGAGGGTCATTACCTGAGTGCCTTAGTCACGTCTTCATCTCCGAGACATAATACCTGCGTGCGTAACTCCAAGGAGGAAGGTTTACTTGGGCTAACAGTTTACGGAGGTGTCAGTCCATAGCTGGCTCCAAGGCCAGGTGTCACAGCAGAGGAGAAGGAGCACCCAGCAGGGCAGCAGGAAGTAGAGAGATCAAAGGAGGGAGGGAGCTAGACCCCTCTAGGCCGTGCCCCCAGTGAGCCCCCTTCTCTGACCAGGCTTCACCTCCCAATGTCACATTTAGGTATAAATCATCATGGGGTAATCCACTGAGAAGTACCAGACCTGCGTGACTCAGTCATCTCCCCAGAGCCCCACCTGAGTGCAGGAGGGTTTGGTGGCCGACATCCAGATGTGAACCATGACACAGATGGGGCAGCCAGCCCTGTGATTTGGGGCCCCTGCTGTGGCCCGTGTACCACTGCGGGAGTCAGGAAGCAGAGAAAAGCTGCGCTGGAGACTGGGTTCCCACAGTCCTCTTGGAAGACACACTCCAGAGGTCATGAGGCCCAGCTCTTAAAGGTCCACGGTACCTCACAAACTGCCACCCTGGAGGCAAAGCTTTTGTGTAGGGAGCTTCGGGGGCACTCGTGTTCTGTCCAAATCAGGTCAACCCCAATTGCAGTTGTAACAGGGAAGGACTCTTGCTCTATGAACCAGTGCCTGGTCAGGCTTTGTGGTGGACATTAAAACAGTGGACAAAGACAGAGCTGGAGATTTAGCTCAGTGGTTCCAGCAAGCACAAGGTCCTTGGTTCAATCCCAGTAACCACGTGCAATAATCCCAGGTGTGGTGATTCAACGCCCACCAGCAGTCAGCACCACACATCACAATGCTGGGCTCGGTGGCTCACACCTGTAATCCCAGCACTCAGGAGGGGCAGGGAGGAGGATGGCTGTGGAGTTTGAGCTTTCCCTGGGCTACATAGTGAGCTCAGGACCAGCCTGAACTGCAAAGCGAGACCCTGTCTCAAAAAACAAGAACAATAACAAAAAAAAAACAAAAAACAAACAGTAGACAAGATGGAGACACTCAAAAGGTAGGAGCAACCAAGAGGCTATGCTACTGTCCAAGAGAAGGGAAGGAAGGGACCCCAGGATGGGTGCTGGCCTGAGGCATTGGGGAGCAGACCTGGAGATGGAAGCTGGTGGCAGATGCATGGAGACCATGCAAAGACTGGAAGTGAGATGGTGAGGTTGGTGTGATGTTTAGGAATACATTCCCCACTCCTATTCATATTCTTTCAGAAAGACAAGCAGAGACGTGTTACTGTTTTTTGGTTTTTTGTTTTGAGACAAGGTCTTGTTCTGTAGTTCAGGCTGGCCCTGAGCTCACTATGTAGCCCAGGCAAGCCTCAAACTCAGCAATCCTCCTGCCTCTGCCTCCCACATGCTGGGATTATAGGCGTGAGTCACCACCCCTTGCGTTGTAGTGTGTGGTACTGGGGATCAAACTCTAGACCTAGCATTTGCCAGGCAGACGCTGGAACCACTGAGCTAAATCTCTGGCCCTGAAGCATTTTAATTCATTGTTTGGGCTGCATTCATTTGAATGTGGCGTTGTGAGCCAGCTGTGGGATAACAAGATTCACCAGTGTCTGTGAGTGTGTCCTCGGTGTGAGAAGGGACTCTCAGCTCGGGGTTGGCTTCCTCAATGTCTCCCGAGCCCCAGGATGGGAAACAGCATCTTCAGCTAGAAATTAATCAACAAATGTCTGGCGATGATGGACAAGGATGTGAGTACGATGAAAGAAAAATTGAGACAGGGTCTCGTATAATGCAGGCTGGCCTTGAACTCACTATACACCCCAGGCTGGCCTTTTATCGCAGGTGATTGTCCCACCTCAGCCTCCTGTGTGCGGGATTTACAGTTGTGCAACATTACACCTGACTCTCTCGCCAGCGCCTGAGAGTGTAGCTTCCGGATCTGTTCTTCCAAGGAGCAGCAGAGCCTCAAGGACACTGTGTTGGAGGCTCGAGGCGCACAGCTTGGCTCCGCCCTCCTGACGCTGCAGCACCATTTGACGCCGTGGGGTTGTGCTTCCGGAAGCACGGCTCCTCTCAGCCTTTCCCTGCCTTTCACAGCCGCTGCTGTGCGACTGGTCCTCCCCAAGCCAGCACTGAGCCTGGGGCAGCCTCCACTTCTCCTTGTGGGTGACGCAACCACACCCTGCCAGTGTGCTGCACGCACAGGCTCTTCCTCTGGGGTGTGGATCCTCCTCGCCCCACGCCCAGAAAGCCCGTGCGCCGACTCCTAGGGGCGCTGGTTCCTGAGTATCTGCTGAGTGGGGACCACGAGCTCAGAAGTCCCATCTGCCACCAACATCCACCCCAATCTCAAAAACCACCTCCTCGTTGCCTTTTCCGCATTCATTTTTGTATTTTATTTTTTTCCCACAGTACTGCCAGGCCAATAGTTCCAAATACAAATTTAATTATGCCTTTTCAAAAACAGTTTCAATGGGATATAATTCACCCATTTAAAGCATAAAATTCATGCCTTTTAGCATATCTAGAGTTGAGCAAACATCACTACAATCTAATTTTAAGACTATTTTCATCATCCTCCAAAGAAACCCTGTATCCATTAGCACTCAATTCCCGTTCCCCTCCCAGCCCCAGGCAGCTGCTAATCTACTTTCTGTTTGTATAGAGTTGTCCATTCTGGTCATTTCATACAAATATTATTAGTAGTATTCTTTTGTGACTGGCTTCTTTTAGTGGATTTCCAAATTTGTTGGCATTGTGGTGTGTATTAATTAGTACTTTGGTCTTTTTTATTGGGTGAGTAATATTGCATTGTATGGGCAGACCACATTTGTTTATCCATTCGTCATGCAGTGGACATCTGGGGTGTTTTCACTTTGGGGTTGATTATGAATAATGCAACTCTGAATGTTCCTATAGGACGTATTTTCATTTCTCTTCAGTATATACCCGAGAATGGAATTGTTCAATCATAGGATTAATCAGCTTCTTTGACAAGCTTTTCATGGCCTCCAATGGTGTGTGGGAGGAATTCTGTCCTTCTCTTTTTTTTTTTTTGAGACAGGGTCTCGCTTTGTAGTTCAGGCTGGCCCTGAGCTTACTATGTACCCTAGGCAAGCTTCGAACTCAGCAATCCTCCTGTCTCTGCCTCCAGAGTGCTGGGATTACAGGCGTGAGCCACCATGCCCGGCACTGTGGTATGTGGTATTGATTGTTGGTGGGCGTGAGTCTCCATGGCCAGCATTGTATGTGGATTCCGGGGATTGAACTCAGGACCTTGCGCTTGCGCGGCAGGCGCCGGAACCACTGAGCTAATCCTCCAGCCCCATGTTCTTCTCTTTATGGCCAAGCTCCTTCAGGGCCCAACCCCTGCCTGGCCAGTGTCCCGTCTGTGTGCCATGACTTCGCTGCAGTCCTCTCTCCAGTTCCTCTCTTCACCATGCTGTGGGCGGGATGCCTTCAGCCACGCCTCCTTCACCAGTTAACCGGATGTCCCTTCCTCGGGGAAGCCCTTTCTGTGCTCTCTGATTGCAACAGGCTCTTGCTTTTACGCAGAACTGTAGGCTTTCGTTGTCCCCTGTAGCACTTACCACAGTTACAGCTTTGCATTTTGTGTTTTGTAATTTGTGGTCCAGTCTCTTTCCGAGACTCCCATGATCCAGCTGTGCTGGTTAATCTTAGGTGTCACGTCGACTGGATGCAGGGATGTTTAGACCCCCGGAAAAGCATTAATTCTGTGTGTCTGTGTGGATGTTCCCAGAGGACATCAGCATGTGAATCTGAGTAGGCAGCAGAGGCTGCCTGCCCTTAATGTGGACGACATCTCCAAAGCACCTCCAATGGGTCGAGGGCCCAGGGAGAACAGAGAAGGTGAGCTGTTACCTGCCCGGAGGGCTGGAGTGCGCTGGTCTCCTCTATCTTGGACACCAGAACTCCAGGCTTTCTAATCTTCAGGCTCCAGGACTTACATCAGATGCCTACTTCTGGGGACTCAGGCTTTTGGACCTGGACTCAGCCATGTTATTAACATTTCTGGGTCTCTGACTCTCCAGCAGCTGTCATGAAACTCCTCATGACCTGTGGGGCCACTTCCCCTGCTAAATCCCAGCCCATGTTTCTGCCTATATATCCCATGGGTTGTGTTCTCTAGGTGCACCTGACTAGTATGCTGGCTGCGTCTATTTTTACTTTTCATGCCTCACTTCTGTATCTCTGCATCTCCCTGATGCCCGGCACATAGTAAACACCTCATAAATATTGGTTGAGCTGTTGATGGAAAATGGCATGGTCCCAACTTTATATCGTTACAACTTTACATTAAAATCTCTGGCAATATCCAGTTCCTGATCTTGACGTCACGGAAATATGAAGCAGCCTCACTATTGGGAAGATTGTCCCAGCTAAAATACATACGTAGAGATGAGCAATAAAATGGCACAGGCTTCCCAAGAACCACAACGGCAGCTAAGCCGAGTGTCCCTGGTGGGAGGTGCCTTCTGAACACTGGATGAACTCATGAGGCTTATTGGAAAATAAACTCACCAGGGAGAAGAATATTGTTTCCCACGAGCAAGGAAACCCAGGATTTGCCTCTTAACTCAATTATCTAGGGTAAAAAGAGATGGATTTCTCAGAGTCAGGAGCATGGAGCTGGGTTTTGGGATCCCTCCCCTGACTTCCGGTCTGATCCATGCATCGGCCTCAGAGGGACCTAATTTAATTAGCTCAGAATGTAAGATGAGCCTCTGTTCTCCTCTCTTAACTGCAACAAGAGAATTTTTAAAAAGAAGCTTCCTTTTGCCCCAAGTGTTTTAGGAAATTTGGAGACCAATGTAGCTCGTTGGGAGCAAAGGTCTAGCTGCCTTCTGAACTTGGAAACTTTGCTCTTCGACCTTTCTAAACTCTGGCACAGGAACTTTCCTCAAGGTAGGTTGATTTGGAGAAGCCCTAGAGGATGGGGTATGAGAGGTCTGCTTCCAGCACTCCGTCTCCAGTCTCATCAGAAGGCACAGCACGGGTTTAGATGTACATTCTGAGGCAGCCATTGTGTCCGGGGACGGTGGTTCCTATGAAAGAAAGGTCACACTCGTCATTCACGACCTGACAGTTCATCTCTACCTTCCCTCCTCCTTGTGCTCACACTCCAGGGTTGCTCTTGCATCTCTCTGTCTGTCGTGTCAAGTTGGGATCCTTAGAAATTGACCTTGAGATGACCTTGCAGGTACAATTGACACATGGCTGTGGCAGTGCTATCTCCAGAGATGGTGGTAGAAGCAGAGGTGAGGGAAGCCAAAGTTCACAGACAGAAACTTCCACTGGATGCCATGGAAGACTCTGGAGTCTCAGTCCACCGTAGAGATGCCTGAGCAGGCTGCTTTGTCACTGTCTACTACCAATGAATGGATCATAGGGGCGGGGGCGCCTCTGTATCATGAACTTGAGCACTCTCTAGGACTTCCAGGTCATTTTCTGAGGAAGCACTGGAAGTGTTGACCATCAGAATAGAAAGTACACGGAACAAAGAGGAGAGGGCTACACAAAATAACGCTCCAAGGGGAGCAGAGACAGGGCCCACTTAACCCTTTCTAGATGTGTCTTATGGTTAGAGGACCAGAATGGAAGAGCTCTGTGTGCTCCCTAAGCCCTACTGAAGTAGGCTTGGCTTCCACTGCAGCCTACAGCAGACCCACATCTTGCATGTGGGAGTGGTGGTTCATTTCTCTCCCACTGCTGGGACAAAACTCCTGACATCCATAATGTAAAGGGGAAACCTTTATTTTGACTCACGGTTTCAGTCCATAATCAACTGGCTCCAAGGCAGAGACATCATAGTGGATGGACGAAGCAGAATAAATCCACTCGCCTCCTGACAGCCAGAAGCAGACAGAACTGGTCATTCTTAGTGACCAACTTCTTCCAACCTGGCCCTGCCTCCTCACTCAGCCGTGAACCTGGACTAATCTGGGAGGCTCTTCTCTCTCAGGCTGCCCAGTGGCTGATACCTTTGCCTTTCTAAAACATTCCCTCTTCAAAAATATCCACTGCTATTTGAGAGCTCCAGAAATGTAGCCTCAACTTACCCTTCTAGCCACAAGTCCCTCTTATTCCTCATGAGGACCCTCAGATCCAATCAGATGAGAGAGCTGGAGCCCGAGCACTTCATGAGTATAAATTCTGTGCTGGCACCAGCGAATCGTGTGACACGCTGGTGCACTAGTTTTCTCTCCCAGACCTGGAGAGACTCATAAATGTCCTGACTCATAAATGACTCTCATAAGTGACAGGATTTCATGAGGTACAATGTAAAGGGGCTTAGACCTGAGCCTGGACCTTCTGAAGCTTGGGAAGCGATATTGAAGCTGAGCCTATGCAGCTTCCATGTGCATCAGTTATGCCCCTTCCTGGTCTGAATCTTTTGTTTGCTGGACTGTGTATCTGGAGAGATTCCCATGGGTCAGAATCCTGTACACCCTTCAAGGCTGAGTTAGAAATTCTCCTCTGGGCCAGCTTTCTGAGCCCTTAGCAATTAGTTCCACCTCTCAGTTCTTACTGTCTTGCATTATGTTTTTTATAGTTTTCCTTTCTCCCCTCCCCTCCCCTCCCCTCCCCT
>PVIC010025197.1:9090-25599 GCA_004025085.1 Thryonomys swinderianus
GATTTTAGGTGCAAATGATTATTTCCTGGAATGATATTTATATATTTACTAGCGATGCAGATACATTTATATAGATCAAATTGTGTACATCTAGCCTCTACTCTTACTTCCAGCCGTGGTTCTGAGTCTTGTAGGGAAGAGTCGCTGCACATCCTCAAATTCAGTTTTGGTGCGTCTGTCAATCACCACATGTAGGTGGCATGGCTGGAAGCAGATGAGATGCTCTCTTCTTGAAATTTCAGTCAAACAACATGGAATTTTGGGACTCCTGTGGCTACATGATGCTTCCCTCACCTTCTGTTCCTAGGAGGCCGACCCAGCTCGCCTCTGTCAGCACCTGCTTCTTTCACTGATCTTTCCATTCCAGAAGTTGCTCTGTGTCCTTCCAATATGCTTTTTTATTTATAAACTCCACCTAGCTGGAGTCAAATTTACTGATTATATTTAATTCTATTTCACCTTGGCTCTCATAGATGTTATTGATTCAGAAAAATCAGTGTTTTAAAATAAACATGAATCGTTCTCAAGAAGAGACACAAATGATTATACAGATGATATGCAGGCTATAAAAAATTTTATATTGGCAAAAAGGAAATAGCTAGGATATATCATCACAAAAAATGCCCTTACCAAGGAGCTACTTGAGTACATTTAGTCTTTAAAACTGGAATATCTTGATAACCTCTAAAAAGAGAATTCAGGATTATGTCATTAGGCTGATCCTACTGATAAGAAAGGTAAGGGTATGGAAAAAGTATATGCTCATTAATATATTAATGCTTGTAAAAGTCAATGGCAAATACATTTTGAATAGGGAATGGTATTTTTTTTTTTTGCTTTGTCAAGATCAGTGCTTTTCATCTAAAAATCACTTATTGCCTGTGTCAGAGAATCCTATTTTTCTTTCCCCAAGAATACTATTTTATCTCTGACATTTTCCCCCAATTAGTAAAATACAAGAACCATAAGCCTCTAACAATTAAACCAAGAATCAGAGCTGTAGTTGTGTATGTGTGTGTAGATGTACCAGAGGTGCATTTCTGAGATTGGATATTTTTGTTGGGAATATTAGTGATTTCAGACCTGCTTCTCCAGGACACAGTGAAATAAAAAATTCACCCACTTCCTTAGACTGATATTCAAGTGCAGAGCACTGAATTATGGCTCTTTATCCCCTCTCATCTTGAAGTTCTTTCAACTTCAAGGGAAATATCAGGAGATATCTCCTTTTTATCTGATGCCTTTTATTTTTATTTCAGAAATAAGCATTTTAAATTGTGGGATGAACTTTGGGCTAAGTAAAGATTTTCATACCTGAAACTGTCTTCAGCCTTGATGAACACTCAGGGAAATAGGGGAGAGGAGGTGGGCTAATATTTCAGCCAGTCTTCTATTCTAGAGAAAGGGAGCTTCAGGTAGCGGAGAATTCACTGGGAACAACACCAAGCAATGGACTATGTTTCCAATATGACCTTTATTGAGCAAATACTGCTGTGACATTTAACATCGATCAACATAAGTTTGCAAACTGTGCATATCAGCGAGGCTCTCCCATGAGTGAAAGTCCATGTTAAATGCACCAGTGAGGTAAACATAATTATTCATATATAGCTTTCTTAAGGCTAAGAGAGTTCTGTGTTTCATTTATTATTTTTGGCTCAGTTGGTACTTTGCATAATACATCTCAAGATATCCCCCCGTTAGTGCCCCCCTGCCAACAGTTTAGGAAATTGGCAAATTCTCCAGATACATACGATATCATGCATTTGAATCTCCCAAAGACTGAGCAGGGGGCACCCTGAGCTTGCATGCAGTTCCCTCATATTGCACAAAGTAAAGGACAATGCCTGGAGCCCCCATGGGAGAACCCACTCTGTTTGGAAGCTGTCAATCACATGCATTTGGAAGCTGTCGTATGGCTTAACCTTTGCGCAGTGGGCTCGGTCCTCAGTCACTCTGGGTGACTTCCTTCACTATTGCGTGGGAGGTGACTTTCTCTACCTTCTTAGTGGACACTAGCTTCTCCTCGAAGGTCTCTTCGTGCTCTTCGACCTTTTGAGTGACGGTCACAGACTTCGTGATGTATTTGGTAGCACCGTCACCCCCCTCGCTGGTGATTTTCTCTACCGTTTTGGTTACCACCACTTTCTCATCGCCCCTGTCCCCCTTCTTCTCCTCTGCGGGGCTCATGTCCAAGCCGTTGGTGACCACACCTTTCTCCTCTTCCCTCCCGCTCCCCTTTTCCTTGGTCTCCTGCTCCTCCTCTTTTCCTTCCACCTCGCCATTGACAGCTATGTCTTCCTTCCTGGATTCCTTTAATCCCTGGTCACCCCCTTCTTCCTCAATCCCTCCCTCCTCTTCTGCCTTTGCTTTCTCCTTCTCCTTCTCCTTCTCTTTCTCCTTCTCCTTCTCCTTCTCCTTCTCCTGCTGCTGAGGCTTCTCCTCCTCTTTGGCTTCCTTTTCTTCACTCACCTTTGCTGGCTTGGTGACCGGCTCCTCCACGGCTTTCTCCTTCACGGGCGACTCGGCTTTCTTCTTCTCTGGCACCTCTTTGGGCTTCTCCTCCTTTTTCTCCACCTTCTCTTCCTTGGGAGATTCCTTGGTGACTTCTTTCTTTTCTTCCTTCACTTTCTCTTCTTCTTTCTGCTCAGCTTTTCCTGGTGCAGCGTCTGCTTTTGGCTTCACCTCTTCCACGGGTGACTTTGGCGCAGGGGACTTGGCTTTCTCTGGCTTCTCTACCTTGGCTTCGGCCACCAGCTCCTCCTTGACAGCCACCTCTTCAGTCTTGTCCTCAACTTTCTTCTCCTCTTTAACCTCTACCTCTTCACCCTCCCCTTCTGCCTCAGTTTCTCCCTCTTCTTCCTGTTCACCTTCATCTTTTTCACTTGAGCCTTCCTTCTCAGACCCTCCCTCTTCAGCTTGGTCGGACTTAACCCCCTCATCTTCCTCCTCTTCTTCCTCCTGGCCCTCTTCTTCCTCCTTTTCCTCTTCTTCCTCTCCTTTAATTTCAGGTGCCACAGCTTTCTCAGGGGACTTTTTGGCAGCCACCACCTCTTCCTCAGCTTCTGCTTTCTCTTCCTTTTCTCCTGCTTCTTCCTCCTCCTCCTTCGTGGAGACCGCCAACTCTTCTGCGATGGCTGTCAGAGCATCTTCCATGTCCGACTTCTCGTCTTCCACTTTGGTTTCTTCTATGATCTCCTCCACAAATTTATGCTGCACCTTCAGCTTGGGGGCCTCCACCTTGGTTTTCTGAATCTTACTGGATATTGTGACCGAGGGCTGTCGGTGTGTGAATATCGGCCCAGTGATGCTTCCTGAAAATGTGCTAAATCTGGTCTCTTCACCCTCCAGGAGCTTCCTAAGAGGAAATCAAAGACAAGATGGCATTAAATCCTCACTGGGCCTTTGGGGCTTCATCACACTATGGGCAATGCAGCAGCTACTTATAAGGAAAAAGAATCACATAAGGAAAAGCTTCAGTTAAACCAGTGTGGTGCCTACAACCATTTCACTGGTGTGTTGTGTCATATTCAAGGAGACAGATTCTCCCGGACTTCCGCAGTCACTGACCACTCGCAGGAGCCAACCAACCACATCCAGCCACGACAGTGCAGTTTTTGGCGCAGTAGGAATATGCTGGAAGGCTCTCTAGTGGCCAAAATGCCTCCAAGGCAAACAACAAAACGATAAAACCCTCCACCAAAACAAAAAGCAGAAACAAACCTCTTAGCGGTCCTCTTGGGCATTTGGACTGTTGGGATATGTACTATTTTTAAAAGAAAATACAATGTTCAGAAAATTTTAAAAAAACTATTGAGCATATTTTTGTAACTTGGGTGATATTACATTATAACTAGATGCTAATAATTTATGTATCATTATAAACTGTTCAGCAATTTTAGTCATAACATGTCTACTTAATATCTGGCTTCCCTGAAAAAGAAGAATGCAATTTATGCTTGTCATCATTATTTATTTGTGGTAGAAAACTGCTTAATTCATGATTTTGTACTCCGAAATTAGTCAACAGCATGGAGCACCAGTAGGCAGGATTATCTTCTCCATCTTAAAGGGGTCACACCTGCATGTGTCTATATTCAGCTGTATATGTTCCTCTGCGTATTACTATACATCTAGCTACATAGAGGAAAGTAGCATATGTGTTCTATATCTACACATCTAATCTCTAGTGGAATATAATACTTACCTATATATGTAAAACAAATATATGTACATTCTGAGCATTTATTCTCAGCCACACGATGGCAATGGTAAGCTATAATAGAAATGGAGTGCTCCGATCTTTGTCCTTGACATTATAATTTCGAAAAACTGGAACTACCAGGGGGAAATTTTACAATTATAACTTCATCTGTGCTTCAGGTGTTCAAAAATATTTTTCACTCTATTAAAAAGTTTAAGCATAAGCATGGAGCTCAATCAGTGCCTCCCCAAGTATCTACAACTTTATTTCAACTCCTATTCACTCTTTAAAAGCTCTGTAAAAAGTGATGGAAACGCACTCCCAATTCTCGAAAGTAATTTCTTTCCGGTCAGTTAAGGAAACAGGCTCAGGCCTCCGACGCTGCTGGCTTTGCTCTGGCCGGTCCCCGCCGAGCGGCCTCCGCAGCGCCTTACCTGTAGGCCGCGATCTCGATGTCCAGGGCCATCTTGACATTGAGGAGGTCCTGGTACTCTCGCAAATGACGAGCCATCTCCCACTTGGTGCCCCGAAGCTCGTTTTCCAGCTGCTGGATGGTGTCCTGGAAGAGACCGAGAATTTCGGGAGCCTCGTCCCGGGCAGCACCTCCTTTCCGCTGCCCTTGGACCCCCGACGCCCCTCCCGCACCGCGAGCCTCGCAGACATCGCTCCGAGCCCCCTCCTTTTCCTTCCAGAGCCCAGGGGGTCACACGCAAAGTCACCAAGACACAACACGCCCTGAAAGAAGCGTCTGACGGGAAGTGTGTGTGTGTGGGGGGGTGGTCCGGGGCGGACCCGCCCCCTTCCTGCCCGGGCGGAGTTCCCGCCAGTCACAGCAGGACGGGCGGAGGAGCCTGCAGACCTGCGTGGTCTGTGCTCCCGTTTATCATCAACCCTCTTTTAAGCGCGGCGCTGTGCGGAACGGGAGCCCACGAGCGGAAGAAGCACGTTTTGGCAAAAGGTCAGCTCGGGGGCCGCTGGGGCAGCGGTGGCGGAGGCGGACAGGGGCCGGGGACACCGCCGCCGCTCTGGGGGCTGCGGCGCCCGCGCGCCCCGGCGAGCGGCCACCAGGGAGCGCGCCAGAGGGCGCCGGGCGCGCGCGCGGGAGCGTCGGGGGCGCGCGGCGCTGGCGCTGGCGCAGCCTGGCCGCGCAGCCGCCGTCCCTACCTGGTAGCTGCTGAGGTCGTGGTTGTGGCGCTCCTCGATGTCGCTGAGCTGCCGCTCCAGAGACTCCTTGGTGCCGCGCACCGACTCGAGCTCGATGCTCTTGGACTGCAGCTGGCGCCGGTACTCGGCGATCTCCTCCTTGGCCGAGCGGATGGCCTCCTTGTTCTGCTCCGCCGCCTCGGTGAGCTTGGCGTAGCGGCACTTGAACCACTCTTCGGCCTGGTGCATGTTCTGGTCCGAGTGGCACTCGAGCTGCGAGCGGATCTCCTTCAGCGCCGAGGAGATGTCGGTCTTCAGGTAGTCTTTGCGCTCCACCGTGACGTGCGACGCCTGGATCTGGGCCAGCAGGTCGGCCACCTCCTCCTCGTGGTTGCTCCGCAGGAAGGCCACCTCGTCCTGCAGCGACTGCACCTTCTTGTCCAGCTCCACCTTGACCAGCGACGACTCCTCGATGTCCTTGCGCAGCGCGCGGATGGCCGCCTCGGTGTCGTCGCGCAGCCGCGCCTCCTCCTCGAAGCGCTCCTTGAGCCGGTGGATGTCCTCCTCCAGGTGCTCGGCGTCCAGCTGCACCTGCGCCTTCTCGTGGTTCACCAGCTCGAGGGCGGCGCGCAGCTCGCGGATCTCCTGGTCGTACGCGTCGCCCAGCTGGGCGTGCGAGGCCTGCTTCTGCCGCAGCGCCTGGATCTCCGCCTCGATCTCCTTGTTCTGCTGCTCCAGGAAGTGCACTTTCTCGATGTAGCCGGCGAAGCGGTCGTTCAGGCCCTGCAGCTGCTCCTTCTCGTTGGAGCGGGACAGCTTGTAGTCGCCGCCCGAGCCGCCGTTGAGCAGGGACGAAGACTGGCTGAAGTCGAGGCTGCTCTCGGCCGAGCTGAGCATGGCCGAGCTGTAGGTGAGGCGCGGGGCGAGCGCGCTGCGCTTGTAGGAGGAGGACGCGGTGCTGGGGGAGCCGCGGGACCACGACTGCGAGCGGAAGCCGCTGGACGGGGAGCCGCTCACCCGGCTGAAGCCGGAACGGGTCTCGACGATCCGCCGGTAGGCGGACGGGTTGCCCAGCGGGTCCAGCGTGTAGCTCATCTTGGAGGCCTCGGAGTGTGTGGCTGTCACAGCGCTCCGCTGGCCTCGCCGCAGCCCCTTTATAGCCGCGCAGCTGGGCCCGGGCCAGCGCCCCGCCCCGTGGAGGCGGCGGCCGAGGAGGCGGGGACTGCGGGCCGGGCCGGGCCGGGGGAGGGGGAGGCGGCCGGGCGGTGATTCAGCGCCCACTCCACGTGGGCCGGCGCCGCAGCGCACCCCGCGCTCCCCTCGGCCCAGACCCCCTGGCGCCCCGGGGCCCCTCTGGTCTTTCCCCGCCAGGCTGTGGTTTGCGCCCAGGGCGCGGACACCCACCGCCCGGCGCCTCTTTGTCAGTCCCTGTCCCCCACTCGGGCAGCTCCTTCCGGGCCCGGACCCTGTTCTGTCCGCTTTCCACTCCGCAGCCTCCCCGCCTGTTACTTTGCGCTTGTCTATCTTTTGTGCCTTATCACTTCCCGCCCCTGGGCCCTGGTCTTCCTCCTGCTTCTGGCGATCTTTAGTTCCACTCACCCGCCCTCCCTCCGGGACCTTTTCCTTCCAGTCTTTTCGTTCTCCCCCTTTTCCCCCTCCCCTCCCCCATCTTCCTCTTCCTCTGCCTCTCTT
The DNA here is from genome assembly GCA_004025085.1 of Thryonomys swinderianus. Classification (NCBI taxonomy): domain Eukaryota; kingdom Metazoa; phylum Chordata; class Mammalia; order Rodentia; family Thryonomyidae; genus Thryonomys; species Thryonomys swinderianus. Next base: position 16,130 of record PVIC010025197.1, read on the forward strand.
CCCTTCCCCCAACCCCTGTCATAAAGCGGCCAGAGCTGAGCGCGGAGTTGTGACTTGAAGAAGAAAAGACTTTGAGGAACTCTCGGCCTGAACGCGTCAGCAAGGCGACACCGAGGAGAGGCCGGGTGGTTATTGTATCAAAAGTGAGATGTGGTGCAACGTTGTGCTTAGCGCCTGGGGACGTCCGCCCTTCGCAGGGCAGAAGGTAAGGCGCTGGTGCTCGCCCGGCGTCGGCAGCACCGCGGACAGCGCCCAAGCCGCGCCGGGAGACTGCGGTCCAGGCGTGACTGTCGGGGGAGGGATCCCCGCCCCCAGCAGACGCAGCTTGCGGCGAATCCCCGCAGGAGCCAGCCGGGCTGGAGTGCCGCGCTAGGGCTCATCTGCAATGCAGAACTGACTCTGAGAACCCAGTGCAGGTTTCCCAAAGAGACAAAATTCCATTAAAGTCGGTTGACAGAAACATATATGGGCAGCCCCATTGGACATTTCTAATACAGGGTGGATGTGGGGAATGAGGAGATATAAGGCCCAGAATGTGAAGGTCACATAATCCTTGAAAAGGAATTTTGACATCTGCAGAGAGGGAAATGTCCAGGGAAGTAGTTGATGATAAGTGTGAAAACAAACCATTGCCATCTGCTGGCTCAGTACTTTCATGTCTAAGCGTAGTGATTGAAAGGTCATTTAATTAATTTTAGATTAATTTAAAAGTTGCCAAACAGACTCATCACAGACTTGAATAAGACACCATGTTTTTGTCCTCGGTTTTAGGTTTTTGTAACTGATTTGGGATAGAGTTACCTTATCTTTAAACGTGTTAATTTACACAAAGACTTGACAACTTCTTGCTGTCTGCTGAGTCCCTAATTATTAAATATTCTTAGATTTTGGATAATACTTTTGGGGGTAAGGCAGGGGTTAGAAGGTGCAGAATACTGCGGACAGGGTGGAGGGCAGCTGCAGGGCGGATGGCCATGCTGCACCCATACGCACAAGCGACCGAGTGTGAAATGCTGGCTGCAGACGAGAAGGAAGCACTGTGTGTGGGAAGTAGAGACTCCAGACTCCAGAGCTTCTTCTCACCATGAGCTTTCGGGCAGGGGAGCACAAAGGCAACCAGCAGGCTTCTGCTGCTAATTTCCTTTAGTCCTTTAAGTGACAGACTAAGTTAATCAGAGAAAAGGTTGAGTTTCTAGGGGGCTTTTTAAAATATTGTTTTCTGAGCTCCCTTGGCCCAACAGTGTCAAAATGTTAAAAGAGAAATAATGTTTTTAAAATAAAGGGTTCACTTAGGGAATGACTTTTGTCTCACTAATGGGACACTGCAGCACTGTGGGGTGTAGGGAGGCTGGCCGCTCCTGTCTGCTGAGCGACAGTTACCTCTCAGGCGAGTAGAACCTGCGTCTCGAGTTGCTAAGAGAGACAGATGACAAGACGGGACACTGACTGGCAAAGACCGTAAAAATGAGGCTTTGTGCCTTCCTTGGACAAGTAAAGGATTAAAAATCACTAGTTCTGTCAAGTGCCAGATCTCAGGTTTAGCCTCAGCAGAATGCTGTCTTGATAATTCCACAAGCTAAATGTGAAGTGATTTTGCCTTAGGTACATATCACTTCCTGTTTCCATTAAAATCTGTAGAAATTCTTGGTGGTTTCTTTTGCACGTTCACCAGAAGTGCCTTCTGCAAGGCGAGCACACGGTTAATGGCAGGCTTCAGCTGTTAGCTTTCTTTAAGGCTTTGGCAATGAGATGACTCTGCAGAGAGACATTCACGAAGAAACACATGTCTAATTTCACAATTAGCCTGTTTTGCCTTGTATCCAAACTAGCCCAGAAATTGTTAAGCCTCCAACTGGTTACAGAGGAGGAAAGCGTGTGTACAAATACAATCACAGCCAATTACTTAGGCTAAATCTATGCGTGCAGCTTACTCCTCTGCGTCAATGTCACCCGAAGTGCCGCTTGTTCTGGGCGCTGTAGGGTGATGTGCAGAATGATATCAGACCCTTTATTAAGGGTAGAACCTTTCTGTGGTTTAAGAAATGATGGCTTCACATCCTCATTTAGCAGAATGTTTCCATTTCTACGAGATTCTCTTTGACACTTCTGGAGGTTATTTGAAGGTTATAACCATCAGTGAATTTAGTACAAAAACTTTTCCAACAAAACTGTAGCAGACATCCTTTCCTTTTAATCTCATGCTTTTGAAAGAGATTTACTGCTTTAATACTGTTTATAGACTGACATGTTTTTGTACTTTTAAAAGATCTAATGGCATGAAAGTATGGAGTCTTCTTAAAATATTAATGAGAAAAAATAAGCATGGAACTGTACCCGAGTTTATGCCACTGCACTGATGGAACAGGGTTTACTACAGTACTTTTGTAAGCTGTTCTAAATAAGGAAGCTACACATATGATTTGAAAGTAGGAGTTTTAATGACATTATCTCTGGATTGTTGTTTCCTAAGCTACAGTCTGTTTGAATAACTTTATAGAGAAATACAGAACATGTGCCCATCCATAAGATTCTTGGGTGGGAAAAGTGTAAATGATAAATTTTGAGTTAAGAGATAGCCATTGTGAGGTGTCATGGTAATGGGAAAATACTGAGTTTTGCCTAAGAAGTTTATTTGTTGGGTTACAAAACAAAGATAAAAGGAGACATTTTTTCTCCTATTTCCTTATGTTCTTCCTTTCTAAGAAAAAGTATTACAGAAAAATGCAGGGAGGATGATAGGTGGGAAGCTAGCAGGAGGTAAGAAGCTCAGAAAGGAAGCTGCAGCTGTCCAGTTCGTAGGCTGTGTGGGAACCAGATGAGATGATCGGACTTTTGCTCAGCCTTCCGTAATGTCTTAAATCTGATGCTCTTGCCTGGGATCTGACTCTAAAACTCATGATGCATAATTATTGATAAATTGACTTTTGCTGTTTATTTAAGGTGTTAGTGATGTAAGAGAATAGGGAGTTTGCTCTAGTAGAAAGGAAACAGAAAAGGAGACCGTAATACTGGTTTTTACTTGAGCTTAGGGATGTCGAACGTTAGAAGCAGATTTGACTTTTTTGTTTGTTTGTTCTTGTTCCAGATATTGGAAGAAAAATAAAAATATCCTCAGGGGGAAGAGGCTGTTTCTTGTTGGGAAAATGAGAGCATGAATATATGTCCTTATTGTTTTAAGGTAAAACAAGCTCATCTGAACAGGTATCCCTTTTCCGAGAATAAGCCACTGAAATAGTTTGTTTCTGTTGACAAATATTCTATGCATTGAGTATTACTTTATCTTTCAGTGTGTTCATGAAGTTAATCAAAGTATCTAAAAAGCTTACTACATTTCTTTATGTGTTCCAAATATGAAATTAATCAGTTTTGAAACCTTTTACCTGGAAATGTTATGTTTTCTGGGGGAAAGACAAAGATTTTTAGGTTTGACACAGCTTGCTGATTTTTTGCTGTGTAATCCCTTCATTGTGAATGAGTTCTGTGAAAGCCAGAGGAGGAAGACTAAGAATTTTTAAAAAGGAATAGAGCTTGTTCAAGTGATTCTAAAAATAAAGCCCAGTAGGTGTATTAAAATACTGCTGTATTAATATTCACCATTTTTTAATTGATCACATCAGCTTTCACTCCATAGTGGCAGAGCTTTAGTGATAGCTGCAGTATTTGAATTTTTAAAGCTGTGGTGCACGTAACTTACACCAATTCAGCCATCTAAATTACAGAATATTTTGTTCCAAGATTACCAAGGCCTGACTTAGCAAGAGACATCATCCTTCTATTAGAAACTCTTAACTAAAGTGAGCTTGATTAAGCAGCAGATTTGCAGCAGAGCAAGGGCCTAATATCCTTGGATTAAATATTTGAAAATAGTTAAATCCAGGGACATAAAAGGAGGAAATCCTGTCTAATAATTAAGCCTTGTTGTTTCAGGCCTAGGTTCTTTGGACACCACCTTGGCAATTCTGCAGAGAAGTATTTTTTGCTCAGCCCTCTGAAAATGGCCGCGCCGTGGTAGCTCCCTCTCCTCCCCCACCTCGCCAAGCACCTCATCTATTTTAGGGTATAAATTTACAAAATGTAGAGACAATAATTTATGTGATCTAGACTTTTTTCTCTGTAACTTAAATATAGAGAGAATCCTCCTGTTTATAAAATTCCATTTCCATTTTGTAAAATAAGTACATCTGAGTACGCAGTCTACTACCTTTAGTCAAAGGAATGTGTTACTAAATACCATGAGTCCTGGGTTCTACCTATGTATTTTGCTTGCATTTTCCTCTTTAGAAAAGATTTTTAAAGTTTTTGTAGATGAAGCATAAGAAAGTAGTAACCATGAATAATAATAATAGATCAAGGAAGCCTAACTGGGCCTGATATTAATCTCTGTCCCTTCTTCTGTTAGCCTCCCTCTCTCCTGGATTTTCTGAAATGAAAGTTGTTATGAAGCTGAAGACCAAGGCATGACTGATGGAGTTCCTGTGGGAGGAGGTGCCTTGTCCCTGGACCTACCGAGTCCGGAACACTGTTAGGAACACTGTTAGAAATCGTGCCCTGCCCCTCACGGCTGTCATCGTCACTACCACCGTCAGACTTCTGCATGCAGACAATGCTTTATACCAACATCATTAAGCCGAAACAAAAGAAGACCAAACCATGTTCATGTTTTCTGGCCTGAGTACTAGAGAGAAAAGGGACAGTGCCCAAATTATTTTTTTTCATTTTACAGTTAATTAAATTGATTGAAGTTATTGATTTGCATATGACCAGATGTCTGGTAAGCTGTGGAGTTGGGACCGGAATCCAGATCTTCTGAAACAAGAGCTAGCATTACAAATTCCTTTCACAGGGTATGTAGTCTGGTATCAATCAGCATGAAAAACCTGAGAGGGGCATGTGACAGTAATGCTGATAGCAATTATGAAATCAGCATATAATTCAATTCTGGTTATACAAGGGACGCTGTTTGCAGTCCTGAATTATCTCATTTAACCATCAGAACAAGTGTTTGAGGTGATGCTATTACTATCCTCACTGTATAGCAAAAAGATAGAGTGCACTACTCAAAAAGGTGGTGCGCATACACGGCTGGAGGGTCACAGAGTTGAGAAAAAGGGTTCAGGAACCTGTCATGGGGAGGGGGCCCCACACCTTCATCGGATGGCCATGCTGTTCCTCTTAGACAGAATTTCCTTCTGAAGCTCAGAGCAGGACTACTGGGTCTGCTAAGAAGATCTGGAGAATATTACTGTGTGCACTTTTCTGGTTCTTCTGTTCTCATGAAAATAAGACATTTAGAAATCTTCTCTGATGAACTTTTTTCTTAAATTGTGACTTTATTAAAGATACTACAGATAAAAACTTTGTACTAGTTGCCTGTCAAATTTTATTTTAGGTCAAATTTTTGTATAATATGAAGGCCATTTAATTCAGTCATTGCTGCCCATTAAGGACCATTATGAATAACGCCCTTAATCATATACCTACTATTTTATCTGTGTCTGTTTATCACTCATACTGACACGCACTTTCTGTTTAGTACTTAGGAGTCTTTAATGTATAATATACATTCATTTATCATCCTATCGTTTACTAATCTATCTTTATATTTACATACAGTTAACTTGAAAGGAAATTTTTTTGAATCTTTGTTTATGTTTCTCCTGTAGATATCTCACTATTTAAACTAAATCTAATCTGAGAGGCTCAGTAATAAGCATTTGAATCTTGAGCACTGATGAAGCATGGCCCAGAGCCTTCTTCATTAGGGAAGGTTTACAATGGAGTGGCTGGCAAGGAAGTGGATTTTCCACATCTATTAGAACAGTGCAGGGACAACCATGAATAATTTTAAGCGAATCTCTTGACCATCTATTTTATAAACTAAAATCAGGGTTACATGATTGTTCTTATCTAGGTTGCTTGGAGACAAGTCTGCCTTAAATCCATTTTTGTTATTTATGGGATAAAGTGTTCTGACTCAGCCCTATTTTCATTTGTATAAATCTGCCTTAGCTTCTGCATTATTAGATGGGGTCAAGGAAGAGAAGCATTTCTCATTTTTCTTGAGCCACGCTGACCTTGGAAAGAAGAGACATGTATCCTGTATTAGTCATGGCAATAATCAGCTCTTGGATTTGGGTTATATAAAATCATTAGGAACTGGATGTCTAATGATGAAAATCCTTCCTTAGCCTGTGTGACTCATTTAATATAATTGGCTATGTTTTCTCCTGTTTCCTGGTGGTGTGCACGGCTCTGTCTTCCTCTCGTGCTCAGTGTACCTTGGAAAGCTGATGTGCTCTTGTTTCTGATGGGCTAGGCGCGTGGGAACCAGCGTGCACCCAGACACGGCCCAGCCCTGGGGTCTCACTGGAGGTCCCACAGTAGGCTGTGACAGGGTCTTTGTCTAGTCCCTCAGATTCACTCGTGCTCCCACGACCAGGTGTTAAGAAACCACTTACCTAAGTCACATTTTCCCACATATGACTTTTCTCAGTCCCTGAAGGTCACAAACATGTCAACATGCTGATTAATGTAAGACTCTAAACTGCAGACACCAAGCTGTATACTGGATACATTTGTATCCCCACAGGGCTTCTCTTCTAGCATACACTGCAGTGAAATTTGTTGTATGAAAGAGTGAGTGAATTTTTCTTTTCTCTCCTCAAACTTTCATCTAAGAAACTCTTCACATCTGTGGGATCAGGCCCTATGTTGCACCCTGAGCAGCAGAAGAAGGAAAGACCCAGCTTGGATGGGCAGAGCCTAATGCAGGATTCAGCTGGGCTGCATGGGCACCGCAGAGGAGCCGGGCCCAGGGCAGCCAGAGACGGATGCGACAAATCGCAGCAGCACAGAGTGGGCAACTAAACCAAGCTGTGAGGAGGGCACAGGAGGCTTGAGGAGAGCTTTCTTGAGGAGAGGAGCGCTTGAGGCACGGGAAGGGAAGGGGGGAGGGAGGAGAGGACAAGTGTCCTGTGCTCAGACCTGCAAGTGATTGGTGCCCACAGGGAGCTTGCAGCCCCTGCTAGAAGGGAGGGGACGCTGCCAGAGTAGAACAGCTCCGAGAGCCAGGACGGGCCAGAGGAGACCGAGGCCCGGACCGCGGCGGGGAGTGGAGGAGGTTTCTATGGCCCGGACCGCTCTCTCTATGCCGACAGCACCTTTGCATTTGTCTTGTTGGTAGTTAGAGGCAGTTGAAGCAGATAAGTACAATAATGACCTGGTCAAGCAGATTTTTAAAAATTGTACTTTTATGACCACACATACGCAGCACAGAATGATCACTCTCAACAGGCGGAGTTGACACGTGTGCTTACATCGTGATCTGTTAAAAATTCCCTTCTCTCCTCTCTGTTGTCCTCCACCTCTTGGCCCCCCTCCCTCTTACAAAAATCTGTCTTGCTATCTCCTTATTTTTTACTCTTTCTTTTTTGTTCCTTGATTTATTTAGACTTTGGGGTTGTCCTATAAGTGAACCCCTGTGGTATGTAAGCTCGTGTCTGGCTTGTTTCATGGAACACTGCTGATATTTTAGAAAAACACGTTGGCTGAAGGGAGCAGAATATTTGGAGGATAAAGGGGGCTGGAAGCAGAGAGATGAGTTTGGAGGCCATCGCAATAACCCCAATAGGACTCAAAGGAGGAGTAGATGAAGGAGAGGTGAGGGCAGGCCTGGAGTGGAGGACAGTGCTGTCCCTTGCATTCACTGCTGTGGCTTCTGTAACTCATCACCACAGACTTGGAAGCTTGAAAGAACACATGTTTATAATCTCCTAGTTTAGGGGCCGGAAGTCAGTCTGAGTGAGTTGAAACCAAGCTGTGGCTCCACTCTGTTCTTTGCACAGCTCTGGGAGGGAACACATTTCTTTGTCCCTTTTAGGCCCCCCTCTTCCCCTGTGCCACACAAACGGTGGCTCATGGACCTTTTATTAAGCTTCCAAACTAGCAGTTTCCTTTTCTTACCTCTGCTCATGTCCTTGCTTTGAACCTTCTGCCTTCCCCTTACAAGGAGATGGTGCCAGGGCCTCTTGTTAATCCAGGTTAAACCCTTCATCTTGTGGTCTGTGTTGTATGAGAGGATGGCCATGAAGTAGCATATACAACAACAGAAATTCAGAAACAACCAAGGTTTATTTTTTGATTTACAATTTTGTAGCATAAAAGTATGACATCAAGATGCTGGCAAGAGACTACAGGGGGCCAGGGCCTTGTGTATACAAGGCAGGGACTCTACCATTGAGCTACACCCCCAACACTCTATTTAACCTTTTTTTTTGAGACAGGGGCTCTCTCTGTAGTTCGGGCTGGCCCTGAACTCACTACATAGCCCAGGGTTGCCTCAAACATACAGCAGTCCTTCTGCCTCTGCCTCCTGAGCGCTGGGATTACAGGCTTGAGCCACCATCCCTGGCATTGTGGTGCATGGTGCTGACTGCTGGGATTATGGGTGTGAGTCACCATGCCCTTCATGCCTGGCATTGTGGTATGTGATACCGGAAATCAAACTCAGTACCTTGTGTTTGCGAAGCAGATGCCAGAACCACTGAGCTAAATCTCCGGCCCCTATTTTACTTTTGCTTTGACACAAGTTGTCATTAGGTTGTGCAAGCTGGCCTCAAACTTGAGATCTTCCTTCCTCAGCTTCTTGAGTAGCTGGGGGTACAGGCATGAGTCATCACACCCATCTCACTGAATCCTTTCAGGTTGAGTTTGAAGACTTGATAGACAAGAATTTTTCTGGGTTTAAAGAGAAGTAAATTGATACACTTTAATTCACCAGGGTTGGCAGTAAAATGTTAGCATGAAAGTGATCACAAATCTACTCAGTTGAGTGATGTTAAATGCTTGCTTTCGGGCAGCTGGTTTAATGACAAAGTAAAAGAGAAGTTTGTTTTCCCATGTGAATGTCCTAAGTGGGGCACCCTGTTCTCTCCCCTGTTTCTCGTACACAGACCTAACAAGGAAGAGAAAGTGTCCAGGTCATAGGTCACACCTGTAACAAAACATTCAAGACAGATATGCTGACTGGGTTTTCTTTTTCACTTCCTTTCTTCTTTTTTCCAGAAGTCCATGTTGACCGAGAACGAACAGAACATGAAATTTTGGGTATTTGCATTTCTCCTTGAATACACATTAAATCTCTCATTGCAAGGCCACTGGCCATATATCTGCCAAAGAGCAAAGCAAAAATTTCCCCAGTGCTGAGGAAGGATGGGAATCCTCAGATAAGAGGTGGCAGTAACCTGTTCTTTAGCCTCAAAACTGGAGTCTGGGTCCCTTCATCACTACTCTTCCTTTCTCCAGGTGTGTGAACTGGATTCAGCCACACAGTCCTGCCATCCATCCGTTTCCTTGGGTGTTACATGTGGAGTAAACTGATCCCTTTCACGTAGCTGTCCTAAAGCAGTGCTCAATAAAGGGGCACTATAATTGGCTTTTCTCTTTCTCCAGCTTGAGGTTGTGAACAATGT